>ADNK01000007.1:75000-135526 GCA_000320545.1 Bigelowiella natans CCMP2755
CATCCAACGCGCGCTGATAATGCTGAGAACTATGTCTCGAAGCACGGGGGTCAGTAAATATAAGAGGAGGAGGCGGGATGATGATCATTATACAAAAGATTACTACTTTTCGTCGTACATATGTTTGATTCTCCATGTCGCCTTACAAGTCATATCGGAAGGATGAACTACACCACTAAGCGATCATCACAACAAAAATCCAACTTGATTGCAGGAAAGTTATTGACACCGCCGTTCTCTCAAGAGCGATTCATGGAGCTTAGGCCGTTTAAGGAACATCGATTTCGGTCAGTGTTGTGATATGCGGTTTCAGAGAAACCCATGATAGAGCTGGAGCAGAGCAGTTTCAGTTGTGGGGCTTCATTTCCTTATTAGTTATCACCAATATTACTGCCTTCCTCCTGCTTATTCTTCATATCTCCTCAGGGTGCGGGGCATCGGCTTTACACAGGCCTCAACAGACATCGTACAACCATACAAATAAACGACCTCACCAACCTCATATACCGTAGACGGCATGATCGTTTCTTCATGTCATACTGTTCTCGATGTCGTATTTAGGTTCTATCTGGCCTTGGTTGGGTGTCGGTCACCGGCAGTGGGCCGTGCGAGATTAAGGTTGCAGCATACCGATCATACTGTTCATGGGCAATAATATTTGAGTAGACATGCACTCACGTATACGCACACGTAAACAGCAGAAGAAGAGGGGATGGGAGCAGGGGAGGGGAAAGTTAGAAAACACTGTACTCTCAGATCTTTGCTCACATAGAGATGTTATCTTTGTGCTAGGTGTCTGGCCCGGAAGGGATGGCCATATTCACCCGGGAACCTCTCATGCCGAACGAATTCAAGAGGGGAAAAGCGTCGAAGTTCACCGGGAAGCGCTTCACCAGATAGATAAAATCGTCACGGATGATACGCCATGAAAGCACGATATTACGCTGTCATCGCGTGTATGGCATAAGAAACGCCGACTACTGCGACGAGAGTATCTAGATGTACAGCGTTACGCGAGCATGTAAAACAGTTCTTTAAGCTTGACCGCAAACGTGTTTGCACCTGCATTCGATCGCTACTTGCACGCAACCATGTTTGCACTACTTGCCGCGCATTGTTTGCAGAGTAGGCACGAATCTAGGTATATCTACATTCAATCACAGCCAGACTGCTGATAACATTGAGCCCGCTATGGAGCAGGGCTTCTAGAGCATAGTTAAATGCATAACAAGTTTCATTCAGCGCCGCAGCAATTTTTCGTGCAAGTTGCATAGCATCTGCTAGTGCACACAAAGATGGGCCAGTGCGAGAAATCGTCTAATGCTTCATACAGATCCATGTACAGCTACATAAGGATGACTATTGAACAAAGTTAATTGATTAATTACATCCGTCTTATGTACAGAAGTAGCCTTATCTAATGTCGAAATAAGTTACTGTACAGCTTCAAATAAGAGCTACTCTACTTTGGCATATGCATTCTATGTCTCTTACTTATGGTACTACTGCTATGGTCGAGACTTAAGCGGAAGAAGAAGCCAGTGTGCCCTTCATCGTGCCTTTGATGACTAACCCTTGTACCCACCTTCTCCTCCTCTTTGGCGGTGGATTGTTTGAGATGATGATGAACTAGTCGTCGACTCTATGCGCTCCAGCCTTCGGTCCATATTTTTCAGCTTCACTTCGACAGAAGAGAATCGTCGATGAAGCTGCATAAACCTTTCCTCCATACGTTGATACACTATTTCGATACCATTTAGCAGCATGAAGATGTTTCCCTTTTTCCTTCCTGTAGTGTCGGAAGAGAAGATGCTTCTTGTTACACAGCTGCTGTTGCGGTGTTGCTGTTGTTGTTGTTGCTGCTGCTGCTGGCAATGACCACTGTAGGCTTTTCTCTCTCCTTCTCCTCCATCATCGTCATCAACGTCCTTATCGTCTTCTTGATCACCATCAAAGCCATTGGAGTCGTCTGCCAGGCGTTGGTGGTGATGGCTATCGTGCCACTCCGCCTTCTCCTTCTCGCCAATGCTTTCCCCATTGCCATTCAGAAAATTAGAACTCGAAGGGACAAGATGAGAAGGAAAAGGAGATGGGTCTTGATAATCATCACTCTTCTCCTTCTTGACAGTTGCTGCGGGAAATGCAGTTGCAGAGTTCGTGGAAGAATAGGAGGAAGACTCAGTTGCACTAGTATCGACCTCGTCTTCGTCGTCGTCCTCCTCCTCCTCCTCCTCGTCTTTCTTCTTCTTTATCTCTTTCTTCTCCTCCTCCTCCTCCTTCTCTAGGGCCTAAGCATAGAGTAGGGAGATACAGTAGGGGTGGGGATTTCTTAGGATGTGCAAGATACAAATTAATTCTCTTCGCGAGCTTTCATAGAAATTCCTAAATGTGTTTTCGTTTGAAGATAAAACCTTAAATTGTTTTCTCACCTCCAGCGCCTCTAACATGGGGGGATTTGTAGGCGGGGCCTGTGTAGCAAGAATTATGCAACCCTGATGTGAGCAGTAGCGTGAAAACATCGCGCGCACATTCACCTCTCCTCTTTCTTGTGTGTTAATTAGACATAACAATGTTACCTGAGAAGGCCGGTGACTGTTGAAACTACTAGATTGACTGTTCGTTTGTCGTTGATAATCTTGCTGCTGGTGGTGCGTATTTACTCGCGATGTGCCCGTCATGAACGCCTGGGCCCCCTTCTTCGTAATCGTCGTCGCCATTGAGGCCGAATGCTGATTTCCATCCGGAGCTTTCGATTCTGTTTCGTCTTTTTGGGTCTTCCGGTCTGTCGTAATCTCTCCCTTCTCATCTTGCTCGGTCAAGTGACTCGCGTTTGTCGATGAGATGAAAGCAATTTTCTGATCTCTAAATCCTCTTTCTCTCCCTCTTCGCTCCTTCCTTCCTCGACCCGCACCAGTTCCCTGTTGATGCAGATGCTGGGAGTAAAAACCAGATGTCCTCCTCATTTGCGGGGTTGAAATAGATCTTGACAACACTGGCCTGTGGAGTCTATTGGTTTGAGTATTTGTGTTAACGCTTGTATGACTGGAAGAAGAAGTAGAAGAAGAAAGGGGTGGCATGGAAGGAAGAGGTCTATTTGAATTGCGTGGGCCAATGCGTGGGCTGGGTCTCAATCTCTTGCTGCTAGCATCTGATCTATATGGCGTGGTATGCGAGAGAGAATTCGGCTCTTTGGGCAACATCATCATTTGTTTTTCCACGCTTCGCTGTGGATGTGGATGGGGAGCATAAGCGTTGAGATTCTGATCATTGTTGACACCCCTGCTTGTATCCTGATCACCATTGGCATCTCTTCTGTCCCTATTCTGATGATTGAATTGGTGGTGGGAATGGTGAAGATTCTCATCCCATCGGTGCCGTCTTTTCGTTCGATTGGCTTGGATATCGTTGTTGTTGTTGTTGTCTCGGCTGTGTCGTCTATGACGTTCTATCGACAAATTCGTTCTCCTTCTGTTATTTCTTCTATTTACTGAAGTTTCTGGTGTACTTTGCGAACGTTCTAATGCTGTGGGTTTAATATTCGCGCTGAATATGCCCATCTGAGTATCTGGACGGGTCGAAGGAGCTGGAAATACACAGTAGAGAACGATGCATGTGAGCTCAAACAGGAATATATTTAACGTTTCGATTCACTACCTTTCGGACTGTTCTTCTTTTTCCGCCGTTTTCTTTTCCTTTTGTTTGTTCTCCTTGGAAAGAATGATCCTCTGGTAGAAAGAGTAATTAGGGGAGCGGTATCTCTCTTCAAAATGATCATAATGTGTGAAATCCAGGTTACCTGTGATTATCAAACGCACATTGCCTTCGATCCCACTTTCTATTTGGGAAAGATGACCCTAGAGTGCTGTATCTATCGCCCTTGTCCGCAGATGAGGACATAGGTCTAAAGCAGCGGAAATGGGGGACTGCGATGGGCCATCATCATTCGGGTTGTTGGTAAGACATATGAGTGCTCCATTCGAAGGTTAGAATCTCTGTCCCTTCTTCTCTCCGAAGACGGCTCAGGAAGATGAGTCATCAGGTTCAAGTAATAATTATTTAGGTGTTTTTTCGATGATTTACGTTAGAAAATTCGAATGATAACAGAAAGACTCTCGACGCTCACCCAAATTTCAAAAATCCTGCGGACAGATGGTAAATAGATTGGCTGCAACTCACCACAAGTTTTTTTCCAGCTTTGCTTTTTTTCCTGGAAAGCTGGTGGTGCCCAGGAGAAGGCCTCGGGATTCTCTGGAAAACTCAGAGAAGAGAGCACCAGGCTGCGTAGTTGCCAAAATATTTCAGATTCAATGAACAGCTTTTCTAAAAGATAAACGCATTGTATCCTAAGTAAACTTACAATAAATATTAACCTAAATGCCTGTCGTAATTCATAAATCTCATGTTCCCCGATGAATTATCGCAGAACATGTAGTTGAATCTTTCATACCGAGCACCTCCTTTTGAGGGCAGATGATCTACATTTTGCACTGAAGACATAAGGAGCTGCAAGCCGTCCCGAGCTAAATCCCGTATATGCGGGCAGAACATGAGGAAATATCTTACAAAAGTACTCCTAAAATGGCTTCGGAATCCCACAATTTGCCGAATTCCAGATGAGCCAACATGCTTTATTCTGGATAAAAAAATATCGGAATAACATCAATACCCATATCAACCTCTTCTTGCGCAAAACCTATCCTTTGGGCCACAACCTCAGAACTGCTCACCTTCCCTCACGCACACCCTCACCCCGAAACAGAGGCAATTGTAGGGGGGAAAGCGAAAGATGAAGGTCTCTGCCTCCCAGCCTGCCCTAGACAGACTATCTATCCGATTCAACAAACGCGGACATAGAGATACCAAGGGGTAAAACTGACTATGGACGATTTGCATGAAGCTTTGTTTTTTATGCTTTGAGTTTTTCTTCGGGTGCGATAAGGAGATATATTCGAATGCCTGTTCCTGACCATTGCGCTGCTGCGTCTACGTGACAAATAAACAGGAAGATGCGGGTCGTCCGGAGTGAGAACGATATTAAACAAATTCGCAACCCAATGAAGAATATTATGATGCGGGTGCCAATGTACGCCATCCACGGAATGAACATGCGAGCGATATCAAGGATAGAATCCAGGGTAATAAATCCAAAATTGTGTACTTTTGCCCTCATCCTTCGGAGCTATCTGCAATTTGAGCAATGCATAATGTGTACTCTGTGGCGAAATCACAAATGACGTATCATAATGTAATTCCGCAACATCAATAACTAGGGAAGCATGGGTAGCGGAATAAGCCAACAGGACTTCAGTGAAACTGTGACGACGGAAGCGGATATGCTAATAGAGAAAACTATCAAACGGCAGCATTGCACACCTGTGTTGTCCGTCGTAGTCATTTCAGTGCTCATGGGGGCAATCAACTTTGGGTCATTCTCAGCACCGCAACATTTGCTTATGCCATCTGCAAACCTGTCAAACACTAATAGTTGCATAGCCAAATTTAATCCATAAGATGATAGAGGCTGACAAAAAAACTGACCACCTTGTGAGGAACTGTCAAAACGGGGCGTGTAGCCACGAGACATTTTACAAACTGTACTTTCCGGAAAGCGACTCTTTTATGCTGGCGGACTCAATCATAAATTTATTTCTTTTATCTCAGCCGTCTCTTCTTCTCCATTTGACATAAGAAAGTGGTCATAATTATTTTCAGGTATAACACTTCTGTATTGAACACGCCTGAGTTCGTTATTCGGACTTCTTTGGACTCGGAGGGCGGTTATGTGGACGATTTCTCATGGGCTATCATCGTATCGATATTCTGCATGGGCGGTCAGTGGGAAGAACAAGGGAATGGAATAAATATTGGAGGGAGGGAAAGACCAATACATCTTCTTGTTATTAGCAGTTTTGATTGAAAATGAGCATAGAATCGCATGCTTTTCACATGTTTGATATTGCGATGATATTCAAGTGGTGTGATTGGTATTGACGACACCATTTTTCTTTCACTTTCACTCTCTTCATAGGTTTGATAGGCTCTACGCTTGCACCGCCCATCCTGGACACCGTGGGCCGCAAAACCTTCATGTATTATTACAGCCAGTATCCACCATTTCTGTTTATAATTATTATTATTGTTTTTTTCATCATCATTGAATATCATTATTTATCCGCTTTCGTACCATAATTTTTGCTTACATATTTATATTTGGGTGATCTGGTCTCGAATACATATCAGGTTTTTCAACGGTGTATTCCTCACAGTCTGTCTCATCTTCCAGGTCGTAGCAATAGATACAAATTTGCTTATCACTCAAGAGTGACCATCTTCATCTTCCCTAAGAACGTTTACACAGCAGCATTTAGTTTTATCGTGTTTTCTCCTTCCTTCCTCTCTCCGATCCATAGGCTTGTTCAATGTCTGTGATGTGGCTGGTTATGGCGCGGCTCATGATAGGCGTCAGTTGTGGAGGTAGTACACCTCCTCGCGGAACATGAGACCACATTAGAAGCGAACGTATTGTTGATCTACGTGCGTATCGGCTCTTTGTCTTTATCTTCCCCTCTATTTAATTTCGTATAGATGTCAGCAAAATCCCTTAAATTTACTCCTTCCACCCTGCCCCCCCCCCCCCCTCTCTCTTTCCATATTCTCAAGGTAACACTGTAGCTGTGCCCCTGTACCTTGGGGAGATAGCCCCCGTCAATTTGAGGGGAATGCTTGGGACTCTCAACCAGTTTGCAATGGTCATGCAGATAGAGTATATTCATTCCTTTTCATTGTTTTTGCGCTCCTGCTACTCAAGGAAGCAGCTGCAAGAACATCGATGCATTATTTCTCAATGGCATGGCTTCAGGAACGAGGCCATGCCGGAACAAATCCGTCGGTGTTTTTTGGCAAGAATGCATGGTTTCCATTCCCCAATAACACACTTGTGAAAGTATATGTACAAACAATGAATACGTGTAATTGTGTGTGTGTGTGTGTATGAAGGAGTTGGAAATATATACACATCCCATCCCATCCCCCCCTTTGTCGGGGTAGTTTTATGGTTTCTTATCCTTCCCAAACTTTCTCCTGTAGGTGGTTGGAATTCTTCTGGCGCAAGTCCTTGGTAGTATTTTCTTCCCACTCGAATGGGAAATCGTTGCAGTTGTTAGGCCAGTATTCTTAAGTGGAACTACTATTACAAAATCAGGAAAGCCTCTCGGAAGTGATCCAGAATGGCGCTATCTTCTTGCTATAGGAGCGATCTTCAGCTCTGCACAAGTAGGGATGCATGATGGATGACTGCGATGATAATGATGATGATGATGATAATGATAGCATTGTGAATGATATCATGACACTCCTCTCGCTAGTATACTGCATTGCTGGTGAAGAAAGTCCATCCGTCGTCTTCTTTGATTAGTTTTGTCGTCATTTAATTCGTCGTTGATTGCCGTCAGGTTTGCCTCAGTGTTTGCGTCCCGGAGTCACCTCGCTGGCTCGTTATGAACAATCGCATTCCAGAGGTGTTATAACTGCTATCACTACTACTACTTCTTAGAATGGTGTGCTGATTCCTTATTCTTCATGCTGTTGATGATTGATTAGGCTGAGAAGACGTTAGAGCTTCTTCGTGGAACCGATGAAGACGCGAAGAAGTATATTGAGGTAAGCAATGATACCCTCCCCCTCTTTTACACACAAGAAATAAAGGGCACACGGCACACACCCAACAGGGACGGAGGGAGAGAGAAAGAGGGCGAATTGAGCCTTTGTCACCATATCCCCATGCAGTCACAATCGTCATCATCATCATTATCATTATTGCCCATCACCATAATCATCATCATCATCATCATCATCATGATATCTACACCAAATCATATGCCTCCTTCACCTCCAAATCACTGCCCCCACCGGTCAGATTGAGGTAGAGTCGATGCTAGAGCTCGCTGAGGAGGAAAAACAGGTGCTGCTGCTGCTGCTGCTGCTGCTGCTGCTTGCGATGGTCGTTATTCACCAGGGGTCATGATCGCTCTAGTAATGCTAACATCATCATAACAAGCGTATGTATGTTGCGATGAAATAGGAAATGTCGGTCACGAGTCTCGTTCGTAAGCCGGTTGGTCAGATAAGATAGAAAATAAATGAAGAACAAGGAGAAGAAGAAGAAGAAGATGATGATGATGAAGAAGATGATGATATTCACCCCCCTTATAAATCAATATATCTATCTATGTATGTATGACCAGCGCACAAATGCTGCTGTACACCCAATGAGGACAACAGACAAATCCTTGCTGCATGTGCATGGAACTACTACTAATACTACTGCTACTACGACTATTACTACAATACTACTCAGACCCTGCGCTTTCCTTTCATGGTTGGCGTGGCTCTCCAGGTAGTAGTAGTTGTTGTTGTTTGGGTAAAAATAGGGTGTGAACCAGGATTATTTCACGTTCAGCGTATGAGTATATTATGAAAACATTATAAAAATAACATCTATTCCAAAGATAATGGTTTGATGATGCCCCTTTTCTGGCTTTGTTTCTCTCCCCTCCCCGCCCCCCCCTCTCTCTCTCTCTCTCTCTCTCTCTCTCTCTCTCTCCAGCTCTTCCAGCAGTGGAGCGGCATAAATGCCGTATTCTACTATTCGACAGGTTGTGACCTGATGAGAGGAAGATAAGATATATACATTATGGTGAAGCACGATTGATAATCCGCACAACGCAAACGGCTGTGTTGATGCCAACGAGGCAGAAAGGCAGGTGATATAGTAGATACTCTGTGCACAGGTTTTTTCGCCAGCGCCAAATTTGCTGACCCGTATCTTGGAACGGTTCTCTGCGGATTCGGTACTAATAAGAGCGAAGTTATTTTTGCAATCGATGATCTATGTATGGAGGAGAATGCGCCATATATTGCAACGTCGCAATCACTCGCAGCTGGGGATTATTTCCTCTTTAATCGTTGGTTGTATCGGCAGTGAACGTGCTTGCGACTGGGTTTGCTGTGGAGTTGATGGACAGAGCGGGCAGAAAAGCGTTGCTGACATTATCCGCATTGGGGATGACCCTCTCTTCGATTCTGCTTACGTTCTCCCTCGTCGCCTCGAACGAATTTGCCGTGGAGCTGGGGTATTATTTGCACTACTACTAGTAGCACTAGTAGTAGAAGTAGTGGTACTACAGGTGAAAGTGAAAGTGGTGATATCAATCGCAGCTACTATGTGATGTATGTGTTGATCTATTTCTATTGGCCTCTCATCGCAATCGAACGAGGGTTTGTGTTCTAATTCTGAACCTCTTCCAACCCCCTCCTACTATGATTGCTTCAGATACATCGAGGTGATGGGAGTGTTGTCATACGTGGCTTTCTTTGAATTCGGCCTTGGTCCTATACCGTGGGCAATAACTGCCGAGCTCTTCGGTGCTGTGGAGCGAGCGACAGCGATGGGTGCATGTTCTGCCGTGAATTGGATTGCTAACTTCATCGTCGGTCTGACCTTCCCTGCAATGAACGGAGCGCTCGGAAGCTATACTTTCCTCCCTTTCGCGCTGGTGATGAGGGAGAAATATAAGGGGAGAGACAGAGAAAGAGGGGGGGGGAGGAGGTTGAGGGGCCGGAGAGTGGGAGGGTACAGGGTATTGAGGAATAAAAAGTGATAAAGAAATAGTATTATTTATCACTACAGCAGTACTGAATTGTGAATGTATTTGCCCTCTCTTTTTCGTCTTCTTTCTCCCCATTAATCAATCAACCAATCTACCTGATAATTTACAAATTCGTGGTTTTCTGCCTGCATGGGTGAACGTGGTTAGGTAACATTCTTCGCCATGCTGTTCTCCATATGGTATGTGCCTGAGACAAAGGGCAAGACGCTGGCGGAGATTCGGGTGCTGCTAAGCTAAAGCTGCTTAATCATTGTCTTGCATATGCCGCATGCGTATGAAAGCACCGACAGTTCTCATGCTTTTGAACTATATGTTGTGCTAGGAATCTATGCAAGCGAAGAAAGATGATACTGTCACCAAGGATAAAGAGCCGCTAATGAAAGAGATGTCCAGTGATTTGAAATCAATGGAGGATGGCGTGTACTAATTAAGTCGCTCGTGAGAAATAGCTACCACTACTGACTTCGCGCGTACATTAAACAGCAATTACTATCAATCCATCTGAAGAGTTACCTTCTATTGCGCTCTTCAGAATCTAAAAATGCGTCAATCTTGAGGTATTTCGCGCGGCGTAGCGCCAAAAAGATTTTCCTCGTAATGATTCTAGGATTTACAGTGCTAGACTGCATAACGACACGCATGCAGTCACAATGTGATGTTGCCACACCATATTCTATCCTCTCTATGGCCTGGCTGCAGATATAGATTTATCGAGCGCAAGACTTGGGCATTGCGCTGCTTAGCTGCGTTATGCATTGCTTGTATGTTGCAACATCACATCATGCAAATTCTGACTGCATGCGTGTTAGATTTATCGAGCGAAAGACTTCATAACAGTGCGCTGCTTAGCTGCGTTATGCATTGTTTGTGTCCAACTATGGACACAGTACATGTAATATATACAATATATATGACATATACGCATGTCTATATAATACATGTAATATGTATAATATATACGTATGTCTATTGTTCCAGCCTTCTACAGTGAATATCAAAACACGCCCCATGCTAGGTAGCTAGCTAGCATGTAAACATCCTTGCATGCATGCTGTCTAGCTGTGTGCGACCATGAACAGCACTTGCTAGCTTGCCCGATACCATTAAAGCATGTTCTGGAATTATTTCAGATAGCGAAGCACACTCGCCCCTTGACTAGCGAGTACGTACGTTCACACCCACGCAACCTTCGGTGAATATGAATGAACAGCCATTTAATATGTTCACAACTTTTTATTTAGGCCTACGATAGCCTTCGTCTTACGTCATAAATCTACTACCTAAAGCTGCATAGTTACAGATTAGTTTATAAACGAGCAACAGACACAATGTACGTAGGTCGTTGCCACTGTTATTTATCTTCTAGTTGGAGCAACTTCACGTTTTCCTCCGTGAGCCACTTGCCCCTCTTTTCGTCATCGCGGACATTCTGTATTCATTCACCAGCAAAACATACGAGAAGTGCGGGAAAGTAATTAGTATCATCACCTGCTTTTCACCGGAGGGATATAGATTGATTCGTGAACGAGCGACAGATTGTATTCATTTAGGGACATATCATTATCACTCAACACCAATCACCCTCCTCCCTCTCTCGGCTAGCCTCTCTCCCAACACCACACCACTTCTGACAAGGATAACCTTGATATCTCCATTCGCCTCAAGCTCGAAATCCAATATCATAGGGTCATATTGGTAGCTCTTTCCGGAGGGAGGGTCCATACCGAGTATTCGGCTCTCATAGGGGGCGGAGTGGAAGAAGTACTCGAGCTCATACAACGCGTTCTTATTGTAGATCACCGCAGGATCCGTCTTGAAATTGTGGAATGCGATTGGGTAGTTCGAGCAGCAATTCTGCTTCACCTAGTATGAAGTATAATATTAACAAAAAGAAGAAATGTTAGAATCTCATGAGGTTACGATAGTCGTTGCTGAAACTAAATTCCTCGTATCTAGTGCGTGCTGAAAACCATCAATGTAATACGCCTAGATTTTGTCGTAACTCAAGCGAGGGAGAAGACGTGATGAGCCAGTGCAGCAGCAACGAGGAAAGTACAGCAGCAATGGGGTAGAGAGGGAGGGGAGGGGAGGGTGTAGAACGACCTGTTTCTGGCCTATAGCACCCTTATAATGCCAGAACCAGTCATGCGGGTCGCTTTTATACTCTATGTTGAATAGATGATCTCGCGGCCGGAAAGGCAAGAAGCGTTGGCGGCCGTTTCTATCGAGAGAGTCGGTGGGAACTATGTTTAGGTCACGCAAGCAGCCTCCCGTCTGAGGGTCCTCTCCTGCACCCGCCCGATCGGCGCATTGCGTACCACCGCACTTGTAGCACACCTTGGGAATGTTTTGGAGCCGGATCGATAGCCTCCTCACGGCCTCACGGGAGAGCACGTAGCATGTTCCCGAGTTATAAATGAGATTCTGACGCCAGCGGTGGAAGAGTGTGTGACCTACGTACCTGCGAGCGGTAGCAATAAAAGTAGTAGTAGTAGTAGTAGTAGTAGTAGCAGTAGCATGAATGGAAAAGTTAGAGGGAACCGACAAGTGGGGCAAATGGGAGGAGGAGGAGGAGGAGGAGAAGGCGATGGAGTTGTGGAGGAAGAGGAGAATAATAATACAAGCACACCACGTTTGAAAGTAGCAGGATACATAAAAGAGTACAAAAGCATCTCGCACGTACAAACTAGATACAGTTGCAAATCAATTACCATGGCTGGTCTGGGTCAAGGTAGGAGCCGAAGACACGCATGTTCTCAGCGATGAAGAACGAGTCGAAATCCACCTTGGCAATGTAGTCAAATTTGTCTAAATACTCCTCTCCAGCCAATTTCCACGCACGCCACATCTTCTCCCAAATGTTCCTCGACTTAGGGTCGTCGTCGCGCGTCATAGGGACTCCCATTATTAACTCGCCAGTGCGCATGCGCTCTGGAAGCCACGGCAGATCGCTCGCTGGGTGCTCGGCTAGCGCGTTTGCAGACACGACGAAACGCAACACTTCTACGTGACTTCCCCACGTTTTCAGAATTGCGTGATACTGCTCCTCGACGCGGGGGTTATGCTTGGGAGGCCAACTAATTGGTACCATGGCCATTAGTCGTGGTTTCCATTTAGACGGGTGAAACTTGGTGGTGATGGTGGAGCTGCTGCTGCTGCTGACCCCCCCATCATCACTGCTGGGAAGATTATCGTGATGGTGCTTTGGCGGGGAGACTGAAATAATATTTTCTTCAACCGCTGCTGGTTTGTTTTGTCCCTTGTCGTACTGCTTTCCCTGCTGCTGATATTGGTCCTTGGAGAGTTCAGAATCAGAAATTGGGACTAATCCCGGAATCTGCAATTTATCAAACGAACGCAATCAGTTAAAAATCAGTGAAATAAAGGCCCATAAATTAGAAAATTCACATTTACAACACGAAATACAGCAAGGCTTCATTAGTAGGCAACGGGACCATATGCGATGATGCGTAGTAGTGGCCAGAATCGGCTCCCAGGCGCTCATGTGCCCAGAAATTGAAGCAGAGGTAAACGACTGCTATTGCACAAAGAAGAGCACACGAAGTGTCTACATCCCGAGAGTTCATCATCGCCCAGCTAAAAGATAGTGAAGAAGAACAGAAGGAGGAGGCGCGCTGCCTCAGCTCCCCTCATAGCCCGTGGCGAACACCTGAATGATCTTCGTCGGTCGTCAACATGATTTTTACTGATCGCCTATATTTCCGGAGTGCGACAAGGACTCCAGCTTTGTCGCAATAGCAGGACACATTTCAGAGAAAGAAGAATTCGAGTGTCTCCAACATTTGCCTTACGACATAGCGTTGCAGTTGTCGTTATGATAGAAGTCAAATGCGTCTTGCTGATAAATTAACGAAAAAGAAACTGTCGGTCGGTCTTACACCAGTCAGCAGTAGCTGTTGCTCATCGAACTTCAAATTTAGCAACGGGTGGGGGCGGAAGAAGAGGCATTACAGAATACCGGACGGTTCTAATGGATTTTGCACATTCCCTCCGGGTAGAGACGAGTCTAAACTCCATAAAAATTCAACCCTGCTTGTGTGTGCTACGAAATTCGGCGAGTTGATCGTGGGGGACTTCCTTCCATCGGAACAATTATAGACCCGAACCGTTGCAAGCACGAAGGGATGTCTCCCCTTTGGTTCGGAGAGGGGATCAGAGGCCAAAGATCTCAGCATCCTTTCTTTTTTTTGAAATCAAACAAATTTTGCCTTCGGAAAACATAAATTCAATGTCGACGCTGCATATAATTTATTGTCACGATGATGTCGGCGAAGTTGAGATGTGAATTTACACAGACTGATGTATCGCCGAAGAAACAGAAGTCACCAAAGAGCCCTAAAAGCCCTCAGAGTCCTAAGTTTGCGGAGCTTAAGATTTTCAAAGATGAAGCCAAGCGGCATGCACGAGCCAAAGATAAACGATTTATCGTTAGCTTGTATAGGGTATTCTGAGCTAGATGCCATTATCACTTCTTGATACTATCCATCACCACATTACAAAATCGATGGTTGCTTTTCAAAAGTGGACAAATTTCATTGCCACTAATAACTCTTTCAACACTTTTCTGGAACCTGCTGCGCTGACCAGGTGCCACACGGAGAGCAGATGAGGCCCAAGCGGCATTTGGCATTCAGCCATGAGATCGTAAGCCCAAAGAATGGCACGAGCAAGAAAATTGACTACAAGCTCCAAGGAAATCCTGAGTAATGCCATGTGCCAAGATACAAAATTTCTCCTTCACCGGATATCGTGAAAATAAGAGATCCGAACATCCTCAACGAGGCATGTGCAGAATGATTATAATGTCACATTTGATGTTGTTAGGTTTTATAGCAAAGAGTCTATGGAGAAGAGGAAGAACCTGTTTAAGAGTAAGCTGATTTTCGGCCAGGTGGAAGAAGGAACGACAAATTACAAAAGCAACGATGTGAAAGTGTCGTTATGTTTTTTTGTAGCATTCGAAATTCTACCGAGTTTGGTTGAATTTTTTGTCTTCTCAATACTTGTTACTTTATGATTCTGTTCTCCGGTGGTAATTATAGTTTCTCTCCAAATCCTTACGCTAACTATGACACATAAAGATTCTGAGCTTCTGGAAAACGCATAAGATGAAGAGAAATAGCTTGCTTCCGAAGAAGAGTTACTTGCGTGGTCACATGCTAATGGCAAAGGTAAGGGAAATTGTATTTAGCTATAAATATACCAGTAAGAAAGATGTGTGACATAATTGAGACGACGCTTGGACAATAATTACAAAGGCGTTGGATTCCAACTTCTCCAATTCAAAAGCGCTCATCACTGCTATGCATGACTGGAGGTCTTCCCCGAATATTGTGAAATAAATTTAATATCTTCTGTTGTAGTTCATACACCGACATATTCCTCTAGTCCTTTTGTCATTGCTTATCCTGTCCTCGCTCCCCTCGCTACAGACATGACTGTAGATGCAAAGAGATTGTTTCGAAACACCCTTTCGACAAAAGGAACCTAAAGAAGCTCGTCAAGTAAGACCAGTGGCACACCTGCTACTTAAAGCTTTTATTCACATCGTTTGTTCGCTATTCTCCCGTCCCGTTTCTTGACAGAACTGACCCTCTCCTGGAAAAGCAACTTAAGATTCAGATTCGAGAGGTTGGATTTCCACACGGATACTGTTGCTTGTCCTTACTAATGTTCTCTCTCTCTCTCTCTCTCTCTCTCTCTCTCTCTCACTCTCACTCTCACTCTGTGCGCGGGCGTGCGCTTGTGTGTGTGTGTGTGTGTGTGTGGTTGTTGTTTGTTCCTTACTGCCATGGCGCACATCTTTAGAGGGATTCGGAAAAGGATATGAGCAAGTCGAATCTCAAGGACACCCAGCAGCTTTCGAAAGGCGGCGTCAGGAAATCATCCTTTACCGAACCAAGTAAGCTACATCAACACGTCCTTCCCCCCACCAATGTGTCTCCTCTTCCTCTATTTTTATTAAACGGTTCATTATAAGGGAAGGATATTGAGCCAGAGGGGCTTAACCTGTGGCAGTTTCGAAGATCAATGTTCGAGCTGGCCGATAAGTGGACGGGTTAGTACCCCCTATTTTTTTTTTCCCGCTCTGTTTGTATCGTTTTAAAGCCCAACCTTCCACGAGACGACATATTTTCTGATGACACCTCCTTCCAGCAAATTATGATTCTAAATGCTCTATCTTTCTTAAATATTTTCCCAAAATTTCTACGGCAATGCCGTGGTGTTTTACCCGCCCAGATTCTCTTGATGTTAATATATATGTCCGTCTTCCTCAATATCGTCAGAATCGATCGATGAGCTGGTCTACGCGAGGTTCCTCTTCCGTCTCCATGCACGCATTACGGTTTAAGTCCACCACGACACCATTCATCATCAATGTTAATGCAATAGCCAATATAATTATCATCCTGCTTGCACGAAACAAATGTACCTGCAGCAGCAGCAGCAGTAGCAATGGTAAGGAAAATGTTAATATTGTTCCGTTGAGCTCATCGATGATTGCGTGTCGTTTTTGTTAGGTCACGCTAGCAGCTGGACCGCAGAAGAGGACTTGGATGTCTTTGACTGAGGTTCATTTCTCATGAGCGATGTGTAATATTATCTTGTCAAGTGATGTAACTCACTTCGTAGGTGTCTCCTCTATCAAGGAAAGAAATTATCGAGCCGCTGAAGAAAGTGATAAATAGATTGATGGATAGATAGATAGATATAGTAGTAGCAGCATCAGAAGAAGAGGAAGATGATGAAGATAATCTCTCATTCTCGATAATTAATACACCTGTACCTCAATCGTGCAGTGTGCGTGCGTGCGTGTATGTATGTATGTAATTTGCCCTTAATTATTATAATCACGTGCACAGGTGGAAGAGGATTTGATCTACAAACATGGAAAGAAAGCGGAAGCAACCTGCAGGAGCAGTAGCAGAAGTCGCAGTAGGCGACGTAGCAAGAAAAGACCGAATACTGCATACAGTGTGTTCTAACACTTGCACGCACGCGCACACTACTCTCTCCCTCTCTCTCTCTCTCTCTCTCTCTCTCTCTCTCTCTTTGCCTTTGCCTTTGCCTGTGTGTGTGTGTGTTTGTGTGTGTGTGTGTGTATGCATACATCGATAACAATACCTATTACTCTTATTCATACGAAGCTTGTGGACACATTGCAGAAAGGAAGAAAATCGTTGTGCGTTCAAGGTCGGTTCCAAACAAAGGGAACTGTAGCAGCATCTCCAAGCTGAAGAGCATCTTTCAAGAGCTAGAGAAATCGGACAACATGGTTCCACTTGCTTTTCTGCCGAAATCTGTAGTTCGTTGACCGGTGTCAAAACTCTGAATTATTAATGCTCCCGTGGTTTCTCTCCGGACTATCTTTACCCCTCCCTCCTTCTCATTAGAAACTGACAGAGGCAAAAAAGATGATGGTTCTGGACATTGTCAGAGATATCTCTGAGAACGACGATGTAGATGCTATTTTGGACCCGGTAGTATATATGTATACATGTATGTATGTATGTATGTATAAGGTATGTGTGTGTGTGTGTGTGTATGTGTATTTGTGTTTGTGTTTGTGTAGGAGGGAGAGAAGGAGAGGGAACTAGATAGGGGAAAATATAGATGATGAGGATGTATTCTTCTTCAGTTTACAAAGGAGCAAGCGCTTCACGTTGTCTCTAGGATGGGTTTTGTGGAGGTATTATGTTCTATCTGATGAGCTTGGGATGACTGATTCTTCTAAAGTAGCATTCCTTTCCGGAATGGCTTGTCGCTGTCTTGCGTTTATTCTCAGGCTGTGGAATTGTTGCTGAGGAAGAATGCTAAGGTCGCATACGGCTTGCTCTTACTAAGCAAAAGATGTCCTTTGAGGGAGGACAATGCGAACTAGACAGCTCAAATAATAGAACTTACACAACAATATGTATGTATGTATGTATGTATGTATATTTAATGTAGGATTGCTTTTCTAAATGACGAGATGAAACTTTATTACGATGGTGGTGTTGATGGGGGTGATGATATATCAGCCTTTGGTGGAGGATGCCAAGGGCCGGACGCCCTTGTATCACGCAGAGGCAGCATTACAATCGGCAAAACGGGTGATAGTTTCGTGGACTGTGTTCCACCTACCATCAGATCGACCTTATGTTAACAGAATTGCATATTCAGAGTTATGTAGTTAGCAAACCATGCTGTTGTTGTTGTTGTTTTATGTCTGTGTGTGTATCTGTGTGTGTGTGTGTGTGTGTTTCAAATCTCGGGTCTCTGTGTTCATCAAAAAGGACGAAGATCACCAACTAGAAGCCCAGTACTACCAAGTAATTCGTCTTCTGGAGCACGCTGCGGAGAAGCGTGATGTACGACAACTAAAAAAGATCGAGAGGAGAGATAGCTCCCTGCGTTCCTAGTGCAGCCATCTGCACGAACGCATCGCGTAGAAGAATATACAGCATGCTCTTGTTGACACTTACGGATATGATCACCATTGGGAGAAGGATGATGACGATAGTGATAATAAGTGTTTAATGAGCAGGTACCAACAAATTCGTCGTCTATGAATAGTCTGCAAAAGATCTTGGACGCTTCTTCAATTTCCGAGGCGCAAACATCAACTTCCACATCCATGATAAATTCTCTCATCTCCCGCACTCTGTCCAGCAACACAGACATCGCCCTTAATCCCAGAAACCTGGGTGAGGGAATGATCGGAGTTACCACCATCACCACAAGATTGTGTTTAATATTTTGTTGTAAGGAAAAAAAAGAGAGGAAGAGAGAGAGAGAGAGAGAGAGAGAGAGAGAGAGAAAGCAACAGTGTACTCTCCATAACACAATCTGAACACTCTAAAACATATACAACAGGGGGCCCCTTGACTTCATCCTTCGGCGGGGCTCAGACAATTCGCAATCGTCACTCTCGCCCACCGTTAGATCCCTCTTCCTTCGTATCATCATCATCATCATCATCGTCGTCATCATTAGCATCAACATCAGCAACAACAGCGGCAACTCATCGTATGCACTTCAAACTGCCTACCTCGCTAAAGGGGAGACGGGTGATAAACACGGAGCGGCGGGCCAAATCTTCTGATCGAATTCTCTATCACACCAACAGCGACATATCAGAAACCGGTGCATTGAAAGGGGCGGGAAGGATAACCCGGCCTCACGTATTCACAAGGAAGCATCGAGGTGTTGCATGCGTCGCATAGGGTGGAAGTCGGATGGTCTTCACTCTTCTTGTTTTGCGTGTGCGTAGAGCGCGTGTGTGTCCATCCGTTTTTCCTCTTCAGTTGTCTCCCTCTCTCTCTCTCTGAATGCACACGGACACGTATGAATATGTTGTGTGTGTGTGTAAGTGTGCAGAAGAGAGGCATAGAGGGAAAGTGGGTGGAAGATGTGCGAGTGTTCGTGAATTTTTGAGTTTCGCTAGTCCTTCTCTGTTCTTTATCCTCATTTGTGCAATCATTGTTGTCATCCTTCCTCTCCTCACGCTTTGTTTTGTGCAAATACTTGGATACTAAACCTAGGTCAATCTGATGGAACGTACTTTGGTGGGATGATGGTTCAACGCCTAAAAAGCAATGATTCCTTGCTGCAACAACAGCCACGAAATGCTGCTTCTGTCGATCCGCCAAAGAGAAGGGGGAGGTCAAGAGGTGCGCCTCCTTTAAGATCAAAGCTGAGGCCGAGGTAAGATAGTGCTCGCTCAATGGTTACGATGACCGCATTAACCATTAATGGGTTTATGTGAAACTTCATCATTTTCTCTTGATTAATTCCTTGTCCGTTCGCACGCGTATATTTTTGTGCCATGTATGTGTGTGTTCACATTGGCTTCATGTCAGTTTCTCGGTGCCTCCTCGATGCAAAAGTAGAGCTCTACCCAAGAGCGATTCTTCCGTGCGCGCTTCCTATATTAAAAGTATTACAAGCAAGCACGTTCCCTCTGCGCCACCAGCATTAGCCAAGAGCTCTTGGTCAACTCCATCGAGGAATCTCTCGTTGTCAATCAGCAACAAGAGTTGGACAAACACAGACTAGGAGTGTGCCAATAGAGAAATAAGCTGAACGACATTTCAAGTAGGCGAGAACAAGCGAGAGCTGGGAATGGTGGAGTAATGCCAAAATGCTTAGCTCTTAAAATGGTTTTAGTGCATTTCATCAAAGCTCTGCATTGCAGAGAATGATTTAATGAAGGACAATCTTAAGCGACTCGAGCAAGGCCTAAGCATCCTGCCCATTGTCTAGATTGCTGCGCTCGGTTTGCACCTAAAACAATACATCACGCGCGACTATTGCAAAGCCTTTTATTATTATTCTCATTATAATTATTGCGCACACGCACATCATATATGGAAAATAGGATACCTGAAATGCAGCAGTTACACAGCTAGCTAGTTAGGGTGTGGCATAGCCTGTTTGTCATAGTCATAGCGGCTTGATAGCAGTAAGTTATAGCTGTTTTTCCTTCCACACGTCACCAATGTATTATAATGCCATCTCTAGATGTATAAGTCTAGATGTGCATCATTACGCTAGTATCGTACGACGGACATATCGACCACTAGTTGCTCCATTCACGAAGTTCGCAGCAATTCCAGTTGTCCCCCACATGCAGCACAACGTACGTCACAATAATACTGCAAGAAAATACCCTCTCTAATCTTAGCGATCACATAAAATAGAACGGGATATTATACTTTTAGTCGCAGCCAGGCCTATATGTGCAAATATGGCATAAACGAACTAGTAGGCTAGCAGCAACGATGTCTATATCTCTTGTGCAGGCTGCATAATTCATTCAATCGCACCATGATCTTGATAATTTATTTTAATATAGAGCGACATGGTGAAGCTTTGCAAATAAACACGTGCACCAAAGATTGGCTTTCACTATCGAAATGGCGAATAGGTCTATGCACCCTGTCCTTTTAATCTAAAGCTTCTTAGTCCTCTTTACCTTCTGTCTTCTTACCCTTCTTTTTCAGCATCAAGTTGGGAACATATAGAATTACATGGGCTACAGCGATGCACGTGACATTTATGAACAGAAAGAGAATCATTGGAACGATCATGCACGCCAATAACACCATAAGTAACAACCCACAGACGCTGGGTGGAATACCCAGTATCGTCCTAACTTGCGCATGGTGTGTTCTATCGGTCTTATAAAGCTCGATAATCTCTTTCTCCATCTTGTCATGCAATCGCTTGCTGACTTCTTCTGGCGACTCTTCTTTTTTCTCATCAAGATTTAAGGGCATTGCCACAACTTCGACGAGTCCTGGTATCCCACCGATCTTTGCGCCCCACGGCCATACCTGGATCATATTACATGATTCATATGGTGATGACGCAACGCGAATCATTCCATTTTATGCTAACAACGAAGAACGAGAGTTTTCTAGACCACGCATCAGATAGGTGGAGACAGGCGTGCTCTAGATTGATAATTGGTGGGGGATGCCCTGTTGATTGGATTTACTTACATCCTCGCATCCGCGCGCGACGAGCGCCACGGCTTTCATCTTGTGCCTCATCGCCATCGCGATGCCTCCGTACCGAAATGGGGCGAGCGATGTCACACGTTCTCCCCTCCGCACCTGAGTATGTTCAGGATACTTATTGCAACCACTGATTAGGAAAAAGTCGTTGTCATCATCGTGGTCGTCATTTCGTTCGCAAGCAGTGTTTATGGTGAAAAGAGCAGTAGTGGAAGCTTTAATACTGACACCATGAGCGGTCGACTGCATAACGGCTACCTGGCGGTTTATAGTCCCTTCAGGGTAAATTAGAACTCCTCCCCCATTCTGAATATATGTGTCTACATCCTTGCTGACTAATGCTTGCTTCTTCTTGTCGATGCGAAAATCGTCATGTGAGGTAGTGTTCCCCAACGGGTCGGAGATCGTGCCTGCTCTGTAAGACAGTATTTGTGTATCATGAGAAATCGAAGCAATATACCAAAACAACAATTGAAAATGGAAATATTCAAGCTCATTATGTTCGGCCCCCTTGGCAAGTTGGATTCAATGGTCGAACAATTAACTGACAGCTTCGAGGCGACGAGGCGACGAGATAACGACGAAAACGAATGCTATTGATAAGGCTTAGCTTGGATTTGATTTTAGCACCTGCTATTGCTTATGGCGAACACGGAAAAATGGCCCATTAGGCGGCACATTTCACCCCATATCGGTATTTTGAAGAGCGACGCCGTCATGAGTGCTCGCATCTCTCCACAATCGGCCTGCGACAAGAGGGCCATCGCCACCAGGGAATCTATGAAGGAGGCGTGATTCATCATGACAACGGTTGCTGTGCCGGTCGACCCTCCCGCGGCGAGAATAGCCTCTTTGAGAGTCATCGCTTTCTTACTACCGACTGTAGGCTTATAAACAATCCTCATCCATGGGCACACGCCCAGGACTGTGCGGAACAATAGCCCAGCAATGCACCCGCTGAGCCTATAGGCATCAGCCTTTCTTATCAAAGGAATGGTGTGCACGAGACCGCATAGCAGCCGCAGAGTTAGCGTCAAAACAAGAACCCACGCTGCAAACCTGGACAAAATTGCGTGAGCAGATTTGCCGCGTGTTTGATGCATGAATGAGGGCAACAAGATTACCACATCTGGCAGCAAATATCTAGCATCGACGTAGGACGCTTCGTGCCTCTCTCCCTGACTGCCTTGTGAGTCTTCCCCTCGGGAGATGGTTCTTGGGTTATATTCGTATTGGCAGTGGGCATTGAGGGGGTGTAGTGGGCAGGGGAAATCAGAGCACCTGAGTGAGGTACCAGGAGGGGATCCTCGAGAACCTACCGGTATCTGGAGCAACTACTACCATGGGAATACATTGATAACGCAGCTATTCATGGTTGTCGTACATGAGAAAAGCCATATATTTTCAGAAGTCTATCCTGCGACTGCATTTATCAAAAGCCGCAGGGCAAAAAGGGCATTAGTTCTTATGCATACAACACGATATCTTGTAATCCCGGATACTACCACCTTCTTCTTCCTTTGTTCCCCGCTACCAAGCCAAGAGGAGCACAGGCATGCATCGAAAAAAAAAACGAGCATCGCTATGCTGCTGCCTCCAAAAACCGTTCCACGGTAATTCTGGCACTTGCGACAATGAAATGTTGCTGTCGTACGAAGCTGATTCGTTGCCGTTTTACAACTTGGTAGGTAGTCCTTCCTTGATCGTCAAACTTCCCGTCCCTCTCAGCATACTGATCGCAGCGCCGTGGCAGAGGCAATAATTCATCAATAACGCATAGGATCAGCCCAACTAGCACAATGAGTAGTGGAGAGCTTATGTCCAAGTCACAGGACTCAATGAGGAGGCTAAACGTAAGCCATGAGGGACCGGAGGGCGAGACCGAAGGAGGACGTGAAACACAACAACCTGATCAAGAACGAAGGATCCCCGGCCCGACACGTCGCCTTCAGACAGTGTCCGCTCGATCAAATACTCTAAAGGCTTTACATGCACATTTGAAGGGGCTAAAATCGCAAAATAAGGGGCAAAAGGCCCAATTTCTAAGGTTGACAACCTCTCCTATAGGAATGAATGATATCTCATCACAGTAACACAGTGTCCTTGACACCTTGTCTGTTTTTCCTGCTTATACTACAACATATTGAACTTGTAATGAAGGGCCGTTCCGATAGGACAGGCGGTGCGCACACTGCGCAACATTGACGACAACATGTGGGTCGCCTCTCGGGACGGGAGCATCCACGTTAGAGACAACATCACTGGCGACCTCCATGCCACGATCGCAGCCAGCAAGCATGTAGATTCCAAGATCCAGCAGAAGTTCTTCGTCAATGCAATTTTGCGCCGGGGGGTGGAGGTTTGGACTGGCAGCTCCGAAGGCTTCCTTCACCACTGGAAAATGGTGAATCAGCACGAGGACGGGCCAACTGAATACTCCTTTCAGGGAAAGTCAAGCATCCACGGGGGCGGGGTTCTTTGCGGAGAGATTACGGAGGAGCACTACTGGACGGGGGGACAAGATAGCCAAATCGTACAAGATGGCGACTTGAACAAGAAGTTGCTTGGGCACACGGGCTGGGTTCGCTCCATGGTATATGATGCTGACCTTGAGGAACTTTGGTCATGTGCTGATGATGGAATTCGTATTTGGGAGGTACGAGCCGTATCCAAAGAAACGCATAAAATTGATGATTCTATGGACATGCTTTGTATTTTTCGTGTGTTAGCTGTAATTTGTGAATGCCTCGTACATGCATCTTAGGTGTAATTTTATTGTATATGATGGACCATCAGACAAACAGATTTCTCCAAATCCTCCTGTATTCAATATCATCACCGTTGTGATTGTTGTCTTCAGGTTCCTGTGCAAGAGAGCATCTCTGATGTAGTTGCCTTCATACCCAAAAAGAGCCTAGCTATTAAGCCAGGCGGGTTAGAAAGCAAAAGCGGTATCAGGCCTCCTTCTTCCCCGTCGCATCATCATGCATCGACGTCGGCAGAGGCCTTGTGCTTAATACGGGTAGGCGAGTACGCCATGTGGTGCGGCTGTAGTGATGGGACAATCGTCGTACTTGATCGACGCACAAAGGCGATTGTGAAGAAGGTCCACGCTCACCCCTCAAAGCGACCTGTATCGTGCCTCTCAGTGGTTGGCAGCTCTGTATGGGCGGGAGGGGCACGTGACTGTGTGACAATCTGGGATCCGGCGGACTGCAAGTCAGCTGGTAAGATCGGTGTGCCGCAGGGCACTGTCACCTGCATTTCCTTCTCAGCCTCTCGCGTGTGGGTTGGCTCTAGGGCGGGCAAGTGCTATCTCTACCGTATCTTTCGGATAGATGGTTCTCCCCTCCACCTCAGGAGAGAGGCTGCGCGAGCTACAACACGGGCAGCCTCAAGCAGTCCCCACCCCACATCGCGTCGTTACGTCAAATCGCCACGTCGCCGCGGAAGTTTCAACTCCTCCTCATCTTCTTCTGTACGAAGAAAAAGCACGCGCAGCGCTGCCAAGTTGCTACCGAAGGGGGTGATGACTAGCAGACGCGGATCGCTGACGGACATGGTCCGCATGCAAGATCCAAACCGAGCAAAGGTGAAATATCGGCACAAGGAGACTCAAACAGACCCGTGGCAGTGCCCAAACTACACACGCATATTTGAGGATCTGAAGCTGCTGCAGGCCAAGCTCGATAAGAGTCTCGGCAGGGCAAAGAAGGGTTTGTGAGTAGTAGTAGTAGTAGTAGTAGTAGTAGTAGTAATAGTAGTAGTTTATAATTCGTGTTTGCATGCTGCGCGACTCATTTAAGGAGTGAGAATCGGTGCGATGATGATGATGATGATGATATGATGTTGGAGGTCGTATATGCTGTATCTGATTTGTCTTCGGATTATTTACACATCCCTCTTCACCCACCCTTCCACCAACAATCTTCCAAGGTGACGAGGCTGTCAAGACCCTAGAGGCCGTCTGCGCCGAGAATTCTAAGCTGAAGCAAACCATCCAGGACAATGAACGCCAGATGGACAAGAACGCAATGGAAATTCTAAATCTCGAGGATACGGCAGAGGCGAATGCACGAAAGTTGAAGAGCCTAGAATCCCAACTGCGCGATAAGGCTGCAGCCACTAGCATTGAGCATAAGAAGGCTGATATCGAGAAGAAATCCATGAAGGAGAAGCATGCCAAGGCCTTGAAGGACATGGAGGAGCGTCTTAGGACGGAATGGGAAGAGAGGGAGAGGCAGTACCAGAGAGAGAAAGAAGAGAGTCGTTTGGCTACTGAGCAGGACAAGAAGCAGATTGCTCAAAGGAACAGGTCGGTAGAATGTCTTACTGAAGAGAGAGAGAGAGAGAGAGAGAGAGAGAGAGAGAGAGAGAGAGAACTTACGTATATTCTACGTACTACAAAACATGTAATTGCTCGTCACTGCCCCCTTTTCTCGTTGGCAATAAATGTGACTTATAAACAAGAATTATCACGTGCAATCATCATCGTCGTCATCATCATTATCTACAGGGACGAGCAGCGTACTATCACAAAGACGATGGAGGAGAAGATGGCGGAGCAGGAAGCAAGGTTTCAGGCCGAGATTGCACGCCTGAGATCCCAGCTTGATGCACAACGGAAAGAAAAGGAGGAGGAAATAGCACGGATTAATGCGAAGGCCAAGGTCTCTCTCCCCCCGCTTCATATCAGATACATATTTCTGGTATGTTTTCCTGATTTCTAGAGGGTACAACAATAGGTCGACGCAGAGAAAGCACGTTTGAAGGCAGAAGAGAAGGTGAAGTTAATCAAGGAGCAACAACAAAAACCACGAGCTGCTGCTTTCCAGTGTACTCCTGAACAAGCAAGACGACTGAGGTGCAGAAGAAGCTCAAATCGTTATCGTTGTTGTTGCTGCTGCTGCTGCTGTTGTTGCTGCTACTGTTATTGCTGTTGTCTACACCTCGGTTTACATCGTTGTCATCGTCTTTATCATCATCATCATCTTCATCATCATCGCCATCATCAGAGTGATCGGGGAGTATGCATCGATTGCGCTGAAAACGGTAGTTCGCGTCTCCTTTGTACATAGTTAGGAACGAGGAGGGGAGAGCTTTCATCATCATCATCATCATCATCATCATCATCATCAATCCTCACCATTCTTCATTTCTATCTATGATTCAGCGCATTGCCTGGTCAGATCCCACTATCGTGTTAAGCTCGCTCGCACAGGCCAAACTTCTCGCAGCGCTAGTGGAGGATATTAACGGAGATTTCATCGATGGTATTTCATGTGTTGTGCGGCGGGTGTCAATTGTGCGTGTGCGATGGCTATCTGCATGCATCTGTTTATGTACAACCCATCGTCATTGTACCCCACTTTTCTGCCCACGTACATGATATCAGTGCGAGCTCTGAGCAAGGTGGTGGACGACGGTACACTACTGAAGGAATTTTGTTCTCCCCCCTCCTCGTCGTCATCCGAGACAAAGGCGGCTATTTATCAGAACGCCACACTCCTGGTATGCATTCGTTAGACCAACCGACGACGAGTCGAAAGAATGATTACGAAGGACGATGACGATGACAATGTTGATGATGATGATGATGATGATGATGATAATGGTGTTGTAATGGTGGTCGTCGTCGTGTTTATAGGTGGAATCTCTGGGAGCTGCTGGCCTTGAAACCCCGGATTTGGATCTTGTAGTAGCAATATAAGAGCGATGAGAGAATAACAAGCCAGAGGGGTAGCGCAGGGGGCACACCACTGCCTTCCTCTGCTTTTGTGACATAAAGATGCAAATCTATCTAAGCAGTCTGAGGGGGGGGAATAGAATATGTGGAAATGATCCTGAGAAATGCTTACAGAACAGAAGAACGAGCGCTCTTTCCTCCCCCCTCCCAACCCACTCCATATCTCTTTTTCTCTTTCCCCCCCTCCCCACTAGGCCCTGATGAGCGAATGCATGGGGAACACGGCGTCGTCGTCCATCGATATGTGGATCGATCTCGGCTGGACGGTTTGCTCGCATCATCTCCAAAGATTCCTTAGAAACGACACATCGTATCGTCGCCGGTTCTTCTGGAGCAAGCTTCCAGGAGGATCGGGTCATATGCAGGTAGTAATAGTACTACTAGTAGTAGCAGTAGCAGTGTTTGCTGCTGCCGCTAGTGGAACTGGGGGTCTTGTCCATCTCCCCCTTCCCCCCCCCCCTTCTCCCCTCTCCTCCCCTTCCGTTCCTTTATCTTTCCACGGTCGAGGTCAGTACGTGTTAAAATGCATAAAATCACGACGACAACAGACGAGTGAGGCGTTGGAGACGTGGGTGTGTTGGCGACTATCGCGGCAAGAGGCGCACCCCAGCGATGATGCCAACGGCCATCAAAGCGTAGTGAGGAGTAAGAAGAACAACAACAGTAACAAGAAGAAGGAGAAGGAAATGGCGCTGTTTGCTGCCACCAAGGATAATTGTGATCTATGGGGGCAAGGTCATTTGATTCTTGATCGAGGAACGTGAGAGAGTGAATATGATGGAGGGAGGGAGGAGAGGGGGGGGGGGGGATAAAGTAGATCGCAAGTAGTAGTCGTCGGAATGACGACATGATACGATATGAGTTCTCCTCGTCCACCTCTGCCTTTCAGTTTGTAATATACATTATTTATGGAATTCTCTCTCCCTCTCCCTCTCTCTCTCTCTCTCTCTCTCTCTTGTACACGTAACACATTTGCCTATGTATATGCGATCTAAATACGTGCGTGTATTGTAGGTGCCATACAGTGCAAGCTCGCTGCTGCAAACATGGATATGGTATATATTATCGATGTGAGTCATGAAGAACACGGTTGGCATGCGTGGTACATCGCTATCACCGAAGGAAAACGACACTGCCTTTCATCTGTGCTTTCTTGGATGTTGTCATACTAGATGAATGCCCTTCTGTGTGTTTTCTCTGGGTTGTGATAGGACGGAATCGACGTTGTTGTTATTGTTGTTGTTGTTGTCTGGGGAGTGATTTATGATTATTGTTATCCTTCTTGTTGTTCTTGTTGTTGTTCGTTTTCGATTGCGTTGGTAGGACGAAGATCAGCTTGGCCTCCTATTGAGCGAGGAGAAGGTGAGAAAGGAAAGAGCAGCAGCCTGTCACCGCGATTGAATGCACGTGTCGTCAAGATGAGAAAGAGAGAGAGAGAGAGAGAGAGAGAGAGAGAGAGAGAGAGAGAGAGAGAGAGCGAGAGAAGGGAACCAGTTTCATAACAAGAAGATGACAACGACGACGATGATGAAGAAGAAGAAGGATCTAATATTAAGTTGGACTTTCATCTTTAACACTTATCCTCTCTCTCTCTCTCTCTCTCTCTCTCTCTCTCTCTGTGTGTGTGTGTGTATACAATGCAGGGAGCGAAGCGATTAGCAGCTGTCGGAAACGCGGTCGCATGGATTTATTCTTTTACGATGTATCTTGTTTTTGCGCAACAGAAAGATTGTTTGTAGTTCTGTACCGCCTCAGTTCGCTCTTTCGAGGAACATCTCTCGTATTTAGAGAGCATTTAGAGAGCATTTAGTCACAATTTGTGCTGAAATCCTCCCCCCCTCCCTATCCTGCCTATTATTCCTCTGTTTTTCCACTTCTTTCTGCCTTCGATCCTTCACGTAGCTACGAGGAGGTGGAGGTGGTAAGTTATCAATGAATGTATCACACTTGAGAGAGAACAATAAACAGCAGTGCCAAGAAGGATGTCGCAGACAACGACGCCTAAAGCGACAAATAAAAGATTGATTACTGTCGTTTCAAAAACCTAGCTAGTGTGCGTGTGCGTGTGCGTGTGCATGTACATGTGTGTGTAATGTGAGTGTTTTATGTGGTTTCGCCTTTCCTGCGCCCTCCTCCTCCTCCTCCTCCTCCTCCTCCTCCTCCTCCCCCCCCAATCCCCCCATCATAATCGGTGATGATGCTAGCGATCGCTATTGCTGTTGCTTCTTACCAGGGCATCAAGTAGGAAAGCTTGCAGGCCTATTCCTCCACGCCTCTTCATCCACGTCATCGAGGTCGGCTCTCAACCCCCCTCTCCACCTGATGATATAGATGATAGTAGTGATGATAATGCCAGGCGCGAAATGCGACAGAACCAATATATAAGCCTTATACTAGCAAGTGAGGGCAGCCTGATCATTGATAATTGCATGATATCATCAGCACAAGTGATCCTACTACTACTGCTGCTACTGATCTAAGAACTGGCATGGAATATAATAAGGCCTTTTCCACGGTGTGCTAGCTTGCTTGTTTGTTTATTTTTCTCCTCCTCTCCATCTTATTGTCAATTGATTGGTCGAATATTTTTCCAACTATATATATATATATATATATATATATATGTAATATTTATATGTATATATTTTCATATATGTATGTTGTGTATGTTGTGTGTGTGTGTGTTTTGTGTGATAGTGAAAACAACATGCATTTGTATAACACACCCTCCTCACGCAACAGTTGATGTACAACATGTGGAGATCTGGGGGCGGGGCAGAATCACTCGAGAAGTAAGCATCATAGTAATTAAAATAGATTGGAAGTAGCATTCGAGAGGATTGATGGAATCAGTAGCAATAGTAGTAGTAGTAGTAGCATTGTAGTTGCCAGACACTTGTAATCATAATGGAGATTTCCCTCCCTCCCCGAACACGCCCAATTCAAATGTACCCTCAGAGAAATCATGGACAAAGAAGATGGAGAGTCTCACCGAGGAGTCGGTCAGATGATTCTCCTCTTAGCTATTATTCGCCTTATTCATCTCTCCCTTGGTCATCGTCTCTATTTGGATACTCTTCTACTTTCCAACCACAATTATGATGATGCAAGGACTCGAGGAACATGATGCTTTTTAAGCGCCGCCTCCTTCTCCTCCTCCTCCTCTTCCTCCTCCTCCTCCTCCTCAATACAATGTCGCAAGGAATCGATAGCATGTACCTTGATTCATAAACAACATCCCAGATAACCAGGCATGTTCATCTAGCAACACCACAGCAGCAGCAGCAGCAGCAGCAGTGGCCGATTTGTCCTCTTCTGAGGAGCGAATGGAGTCACAGCTGCGCAATTGGGTGAATCGACTGTTGAACTTAAAGGTAGTAGTGGTAGGAATACCAGCAGTAGAAGGAGGGAGAAAAGGAGTCTTATGATATCATCATTTTCATCATCATCATCATCATCATCATCATCATCATCCTCTCTCTGTCGCCTATTAGGGATCTTCCCGTGTAGGCCGACTATATTCCGCTGTTAATGACGGGCTGCTGCTCCTGAGAGTGTTGGACACGTTGTCGAAAGGTATTATCATTCCGGAGGGGGGGGGGGGGGGGAGGTTGGACAGGATGAATCAATTCGCTACTGCTCCTATTGCTTCAGTCTGCTTTCTGTGCGTGCATCCATCATGTGTATTGATGATGATAGTAGTGGGGTTGATGATGATGATGATGATGATGATGATGATGATGATTGCTTAGATTGCACACAAATGATTATCCACTTCCTCCGACCCCCCCCCCTTTTTGCTCTTTCTTCTTCTTGTTTTTTTCACCCAATCATCATCACCGCCACCACCACCACCACTATCATTCTTTTTGATTTATCATACTGCTCCCCCAACCGTCAGGAATAGTAGACTGGAGGAAGGTGGAGATGAATCCCACAAATCAGTTCAAAGTAGTAATACTATTAGTAGCAGTAGCAGTAGCAGCAGTGGTAGTAGTAGTACATGCGCATCACATAGACATAAGAGCAGTAAGAAGAAGAAGAAGAAAATGAGGAATGCGTTGTCTCCCATCATGACGACAAGCTGTGACTAGTTTTACTACAATAAACAGCACAATGACACTGCTTTCCACCCTGATGATGATGATGATGATGATGATGATGATGATGACGATGATGATGACGATAACAACAGTGTATATCAAACAATAACTACGCCGTTGAGTTGGCGACACAGGTCAGCAGTCTCTCACATCGTCACACACAGAACATACCCTCGATCATTAAGGATTTTGCTCTCCTCGCTTTGGTGGCAGTGTAGCGCAAACAACATTCTTTTCGAGGATTGAGTGTAGCGATCCCGCATTGCAGATTTCCATCGTGTACGGCTTGTTTTCCCATACGTGCCCTGAGAATGTTGTTATTACTAGAATACTCTGTTTTTTAATCTTCTCCTCCTCACTTTCTCATCTCGCTCTTGACCAACAATCCCCTTTCTGTACGCTCTGTACGTGTAGCTGCAAGCAACAACTCATAAGATAACTTCTCCTTCGTTGGTGACCTATACTAATATTACTCAATAGGTTCCTTTTCTCTTCTCCCTGGTTGGCATTGCAGGAGTGGTAGTATCATTACGTAAACCGTCTACTGTATCTGAGCAATATATGGCAATAACAACTTATAAATGAATGAATCTGCATCATGCTCTAGCATACAATAATATGCCCCCGCTCCCAATCCTACCAGGATCTTGTGCGCGGCAACGAAAAACTGACACTGGCGCTCGTATGGCAGCTGATGCGTTTCCAACTCTTCAAAAACCTAGATCTTCTTCTCTCAGGCAAGAAGAATAACCACCGCAGCAGCAGCATCGGAAAATCGACAGGAGCCGGGCCATCGTCATCGTTACCATCATCATCATCATCTATAAAGCCAACACTCACTCGCCCACGCACAGGAAGTGGCAGCAAGCGATTCAACGAGAAGACGTTGCTTGAGCACGCGAACAAGGCCGTCCACCGCGCCTTCAAAGAGTGTAAAGGTGCCGCGTGGAGAGAAATCGTCGACGAGTCTTCGGAGACGCGGCTGTCCTCGTTCTCGGATGCGCATCTGGCTAATTCACACTACATGTTGGTGCTTCTTGCGTGGGTAATACACCCTGTTAGCAGCAGCATTCCATGGAAGCTGGTCACAGCAGGAAGAAGTGCAGATGAAAAGAGCGACAACGCGAAACTACTGATCTCGTTAGCGAGGAAGCACGGCGCAACCGTCTACATTATGCCTAGGGATGTAGTGGAACTCAAGACTGATATGATCGTCACCCTTATTGCAGCTATCTTAGGGCTGTCCGTTGGAAAGAAAAGGAAAAGAAATTTGTAAGCAATAATCTAGTACGTAATGATGGTGGCTGTGGTGACTAAATGTCTAGATATGGACGCTTGAGTGCCAATACGATTGGTTTCTTACGAAGCAACGACAACAAGAGGCAAATGAACCTTTTGTAGCGCGGCGACATGCAATAGTGCAGCATGCATAAAAGAATAACCGTAGCTCGCGCGCAGTCTAGGCTAGCTAGAGCGCGTGACAAGACGACCACCGAGGGTTGTAGTAATGGTGATGATGATGATGATGATGATTCCATGCTAGAATGGCTACGGTTCTATCGGTCATTGAAATGAGGAAGAAAGCGAAGATAGGCCAGAATGGCAGCTGCATGCATGCGCTAGTATGCTCGCCGTGCCGATAATATGACACGAAGGGAAAATGTTAACACTGCTCGGAGTCGTTGCAGCACAGTGGAGCGGCACACTCAAATACTCTAATTATACTCATATCACTCTAGATATATTCACAACGTGTGTCCCTTCCTAGCTAGTTATCTTCGATTCTTCTAGTTATTATGTTATGCCGAATATAAATTGGGCTTCATGCAAATTGAGATTGCTTGCATAGATTAGGCCAGCATTCTAGCTAGCTACTAGCTAGCATTCTAGCATTGCGTGTCCCTCACCAACCGTTCTATTATTTCCAGATTTGCTGCACCATCGCCATCATGCATGCTAGCTAGCTAGCTAGCATGGGCATCTAGACATCTGCTATTGTATCGCTGGTGAGTGCATTTGCATGTCTAGATATCTCTAGATATCGATATAACAAATACTATTAATAAGAGCACTAGAGCAATCTTAGAGGGGACGTAAGCTTTGTTGGACGCTATTTGCTACCTACATTCCACCAGATTCCGCAATCTTGCGACGGGCTGCTGCTATGTATTGCTTCGCTAGCTCGGAAACCTGCTTTTCAACTTCCTTCTCCATCATCTACAAAATAACACATACAGAAGACAGCAAATCAATACAAAAACAACAACAACAACAACAACAACAACCCACCCCTTTCAGATAGACAGAGCCACTACCGCCACTACCACCACCACCCTGTCTAGTTAATAATAATCGATATAATCCTCACCTTTGAGTACTTGAGCATTTTTTTAGTGAACAGCTTTTGCTTCTTGTCCATCGCAACTTCCTGAGAGCAAAGAAGGGGTTAGGAGAAGGAGACTGGATACATACGTAGTACCACAGGGAGAGCTGTAATACATAGGTAGGTAGCAACAACCTTGCTCGATTCTAAGTTGGACTGAAGTTCCTCGCCGATCTTTCTCAGCCTCAAAGCAATTTCTTGCTTCAATTTATCAACCTACAAAGAATGATCGACGACGGGACTTGCTCTTAGCCGAATATACATGCTTAGCAGCACATCCTGGGCTTGTTGTATGCAGGTGTTCGTTGCGTGTAATGTTGTTGTGTTGATAGTGGATTATAATAACGTACACGATCGAGGAACTCCTGCTTTGTCTCGGTGTACAAAGTTATTGTTTCGTGGAGAAGCTGCCCTTTTCTGTTTTGTGTGTATGTGTGTGTGTGTGTGTGTGTGTGTGTGTGTGTGTGTTTGTGCTTGTGCGCGCGTGCGTGCGTGATAACACGGAAAATGATGATGATGATGATGATGATGATGATAATGATGATGATGATGACAACTGATAGGTGAAAGCAGACTACTACTACTACTACTACTGCTGCTGCTGCTGCTGCTACTACAAAAACACACGCACTTCACTTCGACTACTCTCCTCCCTCCTTATCATACAGATGATGCAAACCTGAGATCTAGCTCTCGCTTAAAGTCGCTGAGATTGTCCCGCAGTGAGTCTCGTTGCTGCGCGTAAGTCGCTTCTCTTATCCGTGTGGTGAACAAAGCTTCCACCTAAGGATAAGGATAAGGATGGATGGGTGGGTGGATGAAGAGGATGTGTGCATGTATTAGATTTTACAAAAAAAAGTCTTAAAGAACATAGAGAGAACGACGATTCCAGGACTCATGTTGCCTCTCCTTCATCACAGGGACGTATTTATACGCGTTTGCCCGGAAATGACGGTAACACATATAGGCGAAGGCAACTCGTCACTTGTCCTCCTCCTCCTCCTCCTCCTCTTTTGAGTCATCACACTGCTACCCTACCACTCCTACGAGCACTACTAAGCAACTCACACCATCGTCATTGATATAATCGCACCGCACCTCTTCCCTCGTTTTGTCACATCGGTACTGCAATCTAGAGAGCGCGTTCTTCATGTCCATGTCGATCTTGCCGCCGATTTGTTGGCGACAGTCCTCACACGCAACCCACCACCCTATTATTTAGGTGTAGAGGATAACATAATATCGATCACGACGGGACGGACTCCTTTTGTAAATCATCTACCCTGCGGTGGTTGGAATCGTCCTCATTGGAGAGGGATTAACGTCATGCAGGAAATGAATAAATGGATGCTTCGGTGATGATCTACTAGGATCACTACTACTACTACTGCTACTACTACTTACTACTAACTACCATCAGATGTGAAGTCCAACGACGCAAAACGAGCCTTCTCGTCGTCCGGTTGGTTATTCATGTTGTTGTTGTTGTTGTTGTTGTTCGGAGAGGTCCCGGGCGTTTGGCTGCCGTGACTTCCAAGAGAGGGAGAGAGCATGTTTGATATCGAGTACCCGTCGGGCTCAGGGGAGGGGAGAATAGAAGCTATGGCGGAGCTTAGGGCCGCAATGGAATCATCTGCAGGCTGCAGCTCCTGAAGTCTCTCGCGTATGCGACCTAGACGCGCCACTTCTTCCATGTACTCCTTTTCCATGCGCTGCAGGATCCTGGGCGACTTGCGCTGGACTTTTCGTAGCCTCTGTATGATGAGTAGCACAACAAAGCAGCAGCCACGGAGAGGATGGTTGACGAGTGTGAAACAACATCATGATGTTCACACTGTGGTGAAGATAGGTTTAAGCTACTACAGCTGCACATTTTTGCTCGCCGGGTACTTCTAGCATACGCACACGTACGTACCTGAAGTGCACGTGCGTGGAGGGCGCGGACTCTTGCCATAAGATACAGCGCGTTGGTCTCCGTCTCCTTCCTGACATCAGAGGTCATTTTGTTCCCCTTTTTCCCAGTCCGATCGTCGAGCTTGAGTCGTCGTATTAGCTCTTGAATATCCTTTTCTACAGCATCCGTACTCTCCTGAGAATAGTTAACAACATCGGCTGTTCAATTTCCATCTAGTAGCGATATGGTTTTCTAGGCACAGGTGCACGTGTTATAGTATTTTTTTCTCTCGCGCGCCTTCTTTCTTTGCATCTATGCAGAATTGAGCGTGCATGCATACCCCGTAACTTGCCCTAATCCCTATGTTGGAGGGATTATTGCGACTTCTGCATCTGGTGAATAGCCCCCAGAAGAGGTCGTTGCAAGTCTTCGTCTGCAGTAAAGGAGGACGGTTCAGGGGCATGCATGTTGGGTTAGAGGTGAATTGAAGATTATTCCAAGTTTCTTGTCTATTCATCCAACCTTGAGAGCTGACGATAACTTATGTATAGAGCGTGGATTTCCGTTGAGTGTGAAAAACAAGGCGAGGATGCACAACATGGAGAGGGCGAGACTCTTTTGCATTGCCCTTCTAGTCCAGCGAACCATCGCCATAGGATGAATGCCGTTGCAGGCGACGAACCGCTTCGAACGATGGGTAATTTGTGACGAAGGTGTGCGATTGAGGTAGGGCAAGAAGGGATGGAGGAGCTCCTCGGGGTCTCTCCTTCTTCTTCTTCTTCCAGGGTTCCCGCCCTCCTTGCAAGCTTGGGCGCGTTGGATTTTCGACTTCCGTCGTTACGAGTGTTTCAACGGAATTCCTTTAGATTTATATCCTGCGACATCAAAACATCCTTGTCGCTCTAAATTCGTGTAAAATCCAACATAGTTTTTCCCTCCATTCGGGCCCTTGTGCGGTGCTTGCCGAAAAGGCGTTTTCCAACGGGTTTCTCTTCTGGAATAAGTTTTATCGTGAAAATACCTGAAGATATGGATATTTAAAAGGAGCAGGTGAAATATTGAGCTTCCATTCATATTGCTGTGTTGCTTCACATATCATCCAAATTATGGAAATATGTAGGGAATATTTTTATCAGAATTTATCTCTGCTTGCCGAAAAAGCGTTGTGCTTGCTCCGGCCCGTGCAGCCGAGGAAGTGGCTTCGCGCTTGCACTGAGCTTTCCCGACAGCTGGGAGAATGGTGGATTGTCCATCGTCCACTACCTCACGAGGGTTTGGGGCAAAGGCGCTACTGATGCTTCCCGTGCTAAGTAGTCCCTCCAGTGACGACGACGAGTTCTTTGTGCATACATGCTGATTTCTCTACTGTTTCAGGTTCCTTCCTCCTCTTCTACACAGTACTCTCACCGCCTCAGCGTATATCAGATGTTGAATCGAAAATCATCACGAGAGGGGAGCAAAGCAGGCACTTTTTTTCCCGATTCGGAAACCTCCACAGAGGTTCCAGGTAAAAACGAATGATAACGTGCTCGATAAGATCCGAAAGAGAATGAGAGCTCCTCCCTGATTGGAAGATTTCTCCTCCTTTTCCTGTCTCCTCGGGTTGGTATTTTGTTGATATTTGATTTCGTATTTTTGGTGGCTCTGTGCTATTCTCAAGGAAACCTCCTCAGGGTAGCAGCAGCATCCACAAGAGGGCTGATTCTTCTGGCAGCCATTTGACAAGCACTCCAACAGACGTGATGACCTCATGTCCTGACTCATACTACATTCCACCAGAGAATGTGGAGGAGATCAGTAGCAGAAAAGGTGGCAAGTGAGAATGAACGGTGCAGTGAGTAAAACTGAGCACCACCCTCATTCTCTTAGGTACCGTCCCCATTAGAGGAGTCATTGGATGCGGTGGAATAATGCTTCTCTCCGAAGGTTCTATGATAACTCTTCCTACTTTATAAAAACTTTAAAAAAGCATTTGGTAAAGAGTTAACATCTGCTTGATGAATTTCCGCATAAAATCCATCGCTTACAGCACCTCCCCCTCCTCGTCCTCCAACCTCCTTTTAGTTGCAAAAACTGGTGCAGGCGGGGGTGGGGACGCGTGGGCCTACGTACATCGTGTCTGGTACAGTTTGGTTTATATTGAAATGGCGCTCCTACTATCATACCTGCCTATTTGTCTGTCCCTCGAAGAATATTGCAATGCAAGCCGCAGCACACAAATGCCACGCACCGCGAACAATTGATGAATGTGATATAAATTTAACTAACCTTTCGGGCAGCAGCAGCTGCGAAATAACAAGTTGTTAATTAAGGGAAAATGCCAATGACGAGTTCCCCGCTTACACGAAGATGTTGATGAACAAGACGGACTTCACCGAAGAATACGCCGTCTCGGACTCACCCGGTTTGTGAAGTTAATAAATATTATCAAGTACTACACATCTAGTAAATGGGCGACGGCATTGGGTTTCACTATCACGTTGTAATAGTCATGAAATACATATACATTGTGAGGAAGGATGTGCTTGCTTATTCCTGTTCGTCAATGCATCGCTACAGCAATGGATTCCGTCCTTTGGAGACGGGCTTTTTACCCCATGCTGCGCTCGTTTGGTAATAATAGCAACAGCAAACAATGATAACGATTAAATCTCACATTCCCTTCTATTTAACTTCTACTGCATCTTTACATACACTTATAAATGAGTTGTTTCCTCCTCCGTCCTCCTCTATCATCATTATCATCATCATCATTATGTGACGTAACCCCCATCATCATAGGCTCAGGTGTGAGTAGTCATCAGGATCTCGCGGCCTCAGTACAGCTTGGAAATGAAACGAACGTATTGGCATGTAGTTTTCGTTGAAATTGCTAATAATCTACATAATGCCATATCTCAACAACAACAACCACAGAGCGAACAAATGGCGTTTGCGACTTATTATTTACTTACAATCAGTCGATCCCTCACTTTCTGGCATTATACGTGGATAAGAAAGGCCTTGTTGACGACCTTTTGGTGATATACTATCAAAATATGAATATCTTCACGCCATTAAATCTTGCTGCTGCTGCTGCTGCTGCTGCTTCTGATGATGATGATGATGATTATGTGGATTTAGCATCTTTTGTCAACGTACTTCATCCTCCTCCTCCTCCTGCTCCCCCTCCCTCCTCCCTCCTCCCTCCTTATTTTTTGTGTATTTTTATTTCCTCTCGATGCCGTGGCCTCTCTGCTTTGTTGGCTTCGAAGAAGCTTTTCCAAGTAATCACATATGATTCACTGCTGCTATTGACTACTACTACTACTACCACTACTACTACCACCACCGCTCTTTCCTCTCAGTCTCCTGATATGTATGAGTAGCAATCGAAGAATGGTGGAAACCATCGTCAAGATTGAAGAAATAACGATATTCGTCCTGATACTTGATGATATCGTTCCGTGCGTACGCGTGTGTGTAATATGTGATGTGTGATGTACTGCATGATATATTCCTACAATTCAGGATCTTGAAACCGAGCTGGCAAGCATAGATGACAATAATCCAGCGAAACCCTTCGGAACCCACATCGCGCTAACCTTCAAGTAAGGGGAAGGGGGGGAGAGAGGGCTGGGGAGCTAGTATGAGAGAATAAAATGATGACATTTATAGCTTTTACTACGGTACCAAATTGAAAAAACGATACAAGTAAGAGGGGAACTAATTGTTGGCGGAGAACCTGATTCTTTTCTGCGTCCTGTCGGCTTGAGAGAAGAGTGCATATCATGCGTGTGAAGATCATTGTGCACTATCGCATCCTGGTTCGTTACGTTGCGATCTCTTTGTCTCTTTCTTCTTCTTCTTCTTCTTCCAAAGGGGCCAAAATGTGACAGCGAAAGTCAATGGAAAATCCTGCGCTTCGGTCCTCCCCTACGCAGCTGCATGTTTGATGAATATACTGTGGTAGATTAGACATGTATATATTGATATGTTGCTGCTGCTGTCTACTACTGTTCTTCCGCTACTAGCCTACATTAAAACTCGAGGTATCATCTATTGGGTCAATTCTCTCTTCTTGCACACACACACACACACACACACACACACACACACAGACACACAGACACACACACACATTTATGTATGTATTGGATAACATAACGTTCACACATGGTGCGCGAAATCGCTGCCGTTGTTCCTGCTGCTGCTGTTCTACTAGGTGACAAGCTCTGGAATAGGACGGCAGTTAATGTTTTCCTTCATCGGCAAGAACGCACCGTCTGTGTAAGTCGCTGCATGCATCTTTAGAACAATGAAATTGATATCGAAGAACGGCCATTCGTCACCTTCTCCTTCCTCATCCTCCCCCTCCGCCTCCTCCTCCTTATCGTATGAAGGCCATTCAAAGAAGAAGCGACGCTGTCTTTTCTCCAATGGCTGGAGGTTGTGTGATTGATAGAGAGCTGATAAATGGTGAAATATGCTGCTCTTCTGACTTCTTCGACGGAATCAAAACTATTCACATAATCGTCATTATTCTCCTCCTCCTCTCCTCCTACCACTACTACTACTACTATTGCTACTACTATGCTTGTCTGTTTGCAATGAGCAGGCAGCGAAAGAGCATGAAGTAGTCTCGACGGGTAGTTAGTAGGAGAAAAACAATGCAATTCTCGCAAACAAACAGCATCAGCAGCCTACTACCACGCTTGGAAGCAACATCATCATTAGTCATATATAGCGAGCATGTATTAATAGAGGAGATGGTCTCAACAACCCGACGAAAACCCTCCGTTGTTCTCCGCTTAATTAGTCATCACAACCTCATCACCATCGACCAATAAAAAATGCAGATGAAAATGGCGTTCAAATCTATGGAATTGGCCAGTTCACAGGTGGCCTTTTACGTGGAACGATTAAAATGATGATGATGATGATGATGATGCTGATGCTGATGCCAATATTATGGGTGCAGATTGTTTGTAATTGTACGCGCACACACACACACACACACACACACACACATATATATATATATATAATATTAATGTGTGTGTATGTGTGTATGTGTGTATGTGTGTGTGTGTGTGTGTGTGTGTGTGTGTGTGTATGAGAAAGAGAGGGGGGGGGGGTTACGAGAGAGAAAGTGATAAAGGCGATAATAAAAAGTCCTATTATCTATTTTGATAAGAAATTGTTAGGGAAAGGTGTTCCTTTTAACTCGATATACCTCCAAGCCGTCGTCATCATCTTCATCTTCATCACCATTATCATTGTCATCATTATCATCGTGCAGGGGATGGGACAGGCCCCGACAACAACAACAACAACATGCCATCAGAGGAAGAATGGGAAACGTACCTATTAGCTTGTAGTAGTACTACTAGTAGTACTTGTAGCAGTATAGTAGTAATAGAAGAAGAAAGAGAAGGGAAAAAACGAAGCGCAAAAAATTCCTGTCAGAAACAACGGCAGCGATTCTCGCACAAAACGCCGATTCATATTTTATATTTTTGCGATTTTAAGACGAGTCAATCACCAACTCGATTCGCAGCTGTGGCTGCTGCCTCTGCTGCCTCTGCTGCTGCTACGACTACTGTTCTAGGCGCAAAACTAGCAGCAAGAGACTTGTCAACAATTATGCTCAATTTCAGATTTTCGGACGAGGAGAAAGCACGCCATATCGAGGTCGTTTCGAGGATTATGTTGTTTCATTTTATCCAAACCAGCAATCAGCATGATGTTGTTTCATTTATCTTGGGAAGAGGAAGAAAGGGGCTCTTTACTTTCCTTTCCTTTATGCACCCTGTGTGTACGCGCACAGGGTGCAAAAGTGAGAAACCGCTCCGGTGATACAGAGTTGTCCCCGGTTGGGGATACTACCTCTGTGTTAAACTGACATCATTGCATGTAAAAGCCCCCCCCCCCCCCCCCCGTCGTGCACTGTTGCTTTCTCCCTTTATTCAGCACTCTGCTTCCAAATTATTAGGGTTATTATTGACTCCGAGCATCATTATTTCATCATCTGATTCGGGCATGACGAATCCTTAATCTCCCTCACCATCAGGAGGCAAAGAACGAATATGAAAAGGCAGCGGGAAAGGGCTACTTTGGCGAGGATGTACGTGCAGTAGCAAGTCGTTGTAGCAGCAGTAGTAGTTGTAGTAGTAGCTGTGTTCCCGACCCCGATGTAAAAGACTGAGCGATATCATGTAGCTAATGTCGTTTCGTTTGCCGTTGTTCTTTGTGAAGAGTGTTTCTCTCACTTTTGTCGGAGAACCGAGCAAATGAGAGCCTCTCATATCTCCTTTAGCATTGATAATAACCGATATACTAATGGCCTCCTCCTTCTGACCACGCAGCTTCCATACTACTACCCGCAAGCACCCGTTATGTCGAATGTAAGTTGTTGTGACCCCCCTGCATTTCCTGCATGATAAGGACAAAGGAGGAAGGGTATTAGAGAGGGGAGGAGGAGGGAGAGAGGAAGTCATGAGATGGTGATGATGATGATGATAAGTATGAGGATGAGGGTGATCAACTATGACGACGATAGAGTCGTGGTGGTGGTGCTGGTGGTGGTGATGGTGATGATGAAAGGGCAGAAAAATAGCATAGATTGCTTGCTACATCATCTGCAAATGGTGCGAGGGGCGAGTTGTATGCGCATCTTTTTTTCGTGCTGTTTGTTTCTGAATCAAAGATCTCCCTCTCACCCCCTCCTTTTGCTTTTGATTCTTCTTCACCGCATTTGTCGTGAACGTCGTCGTCGTCGTCGTCGCCGCATATTTCAGATGTATTGGGTTCCTCTCCCTAGATCTCGCCAGAAGAAGCTTCGACGCCAATTTTCACGGTTATTTACCGGTGTTATAGACCATAGCAGTGGTGTAGCCTGCCGTAGCAGCCCTTTGAAAGTAGTGTGTTATCTATCGTTCGTCTCCGTATGTTTGCTGCTGTTTCTGCTACGGCTGTGACTTTGGGTTCTTCGTGGCTACCAGACACATACACGCGCGCGCGCGCGCACACACACAAACACACAATATTCTTGCTCTCTCTCTCTCTCTCTCTCTCTCTCTCTCTCTCTCTCTGTCTGTCTCTTTTTCTCTCCGTGCTTGAGAATGTGCATGTGTGTTTCAAAAATAGGAACAAGCATAGTCGTAACCATTACCATCGACGAAAAAGAGTAAGTAATGAGAACTTCTCCCTCACTTTTACGATGCCTCTGAGCTATCATACTCCGGCCTCAGAAGGACTGATGTGTTGTCCGTTTGCTGTGAGATGTGAGTCTCATCTTGCAGCGGACGAGTACAACATTCATGCATGATTATAGGGTACATATTTGCTGCCTCAAAATTAACTTGTGATTTTTCTTCATGCATGCATCATCCTGTGAATTCTTTTTGTTCGATCCCGCCTCGCAATTTTGTCCTCACCAGTGATAAAAATTTGCATGTTGTGCATCAGATCCGGCAGCTTCATCAGTAGTGGACTTCTATTGAATGGACGCGTGTGTTCATCGTCTTAGTCTAGTAATGTGTTATCTCGAGACGACCCGCTGCACGATGACAAAATGGTGGCTGCTTACCAGGCTAGCAGGGGTGTGCCCAACCAGTGCAAGATGATTTCCGTCTTGTCTGAGTGCGATGTCCAAATTGTGTACATGCACATGTACATTTATTTACAAAAACATGATGAAAGAAGGCTGGTCGCTGCCGCTTCATCTTGTGTGATTACATGCAGAAGAAGCCGAGCATGTGAGCCATGCTTGTAAGCATGCTTGCATGCCTTCGTTGGAATTCTTTCATGGCAAGCTAGAAAGCTGACATGCATGCGCATGCTAGTAGTGACAATCGCTACAGTTCGCAAATCGGATGCTAACAGATGCCACGCCTCGACAGCGAGGCAATGCGCGCACCTTCACATCCGCAAACGGGCAATGTGTAAATCCACAATATTAGACCGAAGCACAGCGTGCGTGCAAGACGATTATGAACACGCCTGCAAAATTAGCTTTACATAAAGATGGATAGATAATGGACACGCCATTTATCTATTTGCGTGCCTATTATCATTGTGCAGATCTTCCATGATTGTAGATCGGATAATTTACACGTATTGAACTCTTCCCTTTACATTTGCCACTCTATCTCCAAGCATAAAATACGAAGAAGAGATTTGCAATTACGTAGCTGAAAGAAGAGATTTCAGTGGCTATATTGGTGCTAGCCGTTACATTATCTTCTAACGATCTTCGGTTTTGATAAAGATGAAACCTGGAAAAAAATAAATCCTTAACCGGTTGCGAGAAAAAGGCTTGTCTCTGATGAAGATCAGAGCAGAAAAGAATTTGGGCGCGGAGAGTACCAGCTCATATACCCCAGAGCAACAACGCCAAATGAGTGTGCACAATGTCCAGTCAGCAGGCGTCGTTCGATCGCTTATAGAGGGGCGGGAAGTAATAGAATATTTACTACAATGCACATTCTGCAGAAGAAGTAGCCAGTGATGAACGTACTACTAGAAAAAACGATCGTAACGAGAGCGGGAACGGAGTATTTGATGTGAAGGTGAGGAGACTCCTCGCATGTTGTACTACCTGCCACGGCATCATCGAGCTTTTCTTCCAATACCTGACCTTCGCTCTCTTCTTGTGGAGAGGTATTGCTTGATTTGCGGAGTTGTTGGCTGGAAAGTCCAAGGTCGTCTGGCCCCGATAATTGCATCTGCCAAATAGATTATACTCAAAGCAGTCACACAGCCTCCTCCAAGGAGGATTTCTGCATAAAGCAGCTATAAAATATACACCCAACGGATTGGGTGTCCTACCTTGACACCGTAGCAGCACAACCAAAAAAATAGTATTTACTAGAAGAAATCTATTCCAAATGATGCCCCAAAAGCAGTGTTTTTGTAACAATTCAGTCTTCAGACCTCCCCCTTCTTCTTCTTCTCCCTGGGACCGAATAAATTCATCACACCAAGGGTTGTCAAACTGGAGCGGCGTACTTGATAGTTGGGCAATATCTACACACGATTCGTTATTGTCATCCCAAACGAAACACAAGAAGCATAGATGCAGTACATTTGTCGGTCCTCAGTTCCCCTACCAACACCATTGTGACACGTCTCCTCCATCATCACCATCACCATCATCATCATCATCATCATCATCAATGGTATTGTTGAGTGCACTAGAAACAACATGGGAGTAAGCAACAATATACTGCAAAGGATAAGCACAACTATCTATCTATCTATGAGGCTGCGCACGTTAATCATCCTGCCGCGTATTATCCATCCAGCACGAAGGGCCAGAACACCACTGAAGAGGACGGAGGCCCTATATTATCATGAATCATGTCGGCAATTGCTTTATGGTTAATGATTCCAAAGACGAGAAGTATCACCATTCCGCAGCGTAGAACATATAGATCATGTAGAGCTGTTAATAATACAGTTGAGTTAGAGCCGCCATCATCTTAATAACTCAACTCTTACATTGTTAGAAGTAAACTTACATCGCTTACCTTTCCGAGCACTATTAATGGGATAGCGAACGCAATCATTAGTACCATACTAGTGATCATTGATAACCTTAACATCTAAGAAGAGGAAGTGTGATTGTCCGTGTGATCTACTGCGCACATGCGAACATTCTGCATTTCTAATATACCTTCTCTCCATATCTCCTTTTCTTCAGAGCTGCTCCGGCACCCTGTAGGACTAGTGCTAGGAGATAATGTAAAGCTACCACCAATAGAATCTGAGTGAAAACGAACACGCATATGTAATATCCACTCAGCGTATTTTGCTTACTTATGCCTGCAAGCGGTACTACGCACCTGTGTTAGCACAGTGGTGGAATACAGAACTCTCCAATGGATTTTATTGTAGATCACAATAGTGATATTCCTGACTAACCCTATCAGTAAGCAGAGAGAACTGGATCTAGTATAGTAGCAAAAAATTTGGTTCAAAAACTTACCAACATAGTTGATCTAGCGAAAACAGGAGAGCGGAGGAGGCTAATGAATCGTCATGTGACTGCACTACGACGAGCATACTTATGGTTGTTAAAGCCATCATGAAAGATTAGTGGTACATTGCTATGGCTCGCGGCTTATAGTCTTCTTCATTTCTCCTCAGGTGCCGCCAAACCTAAAGGATCCACCATTATCGACGATTCGACCGACGACTGTGGCACTTCCAATCCGACCTGATACACTGATACTAGCATCGCCATTCCTGAAAAGCTGGCGGCGAAATAGGAGACTATTCTTTCTGTTTGCATGCTGGGGTTATATTCGGGGGGGGCGCATGCACCCCCAAAACCCAAAACGGATCAGCTTCCTATGAATGCTGGTAATAACACCTAAAAAAAGGCAAAAAAAAAAGAGAATATGTGAAAACACGTTGATTTTTTGCCATGCGACATGGATGTTGACCGGGACGTAGACAGAAAATCGTCGTAGGCTCCTGCCGGTGTTGCTATTTCGCACATTTCGGAAATGCAACTTCGTTGATCATACCGGCTCCCCGCCCCCTCTCTGTGCTTTCCCCGAGCGCGTGGGCAACTCTGCACATGTTTGCCCTCTCCTACCTTCTTTATATCGCTCCTTTTCGTTGATGGGTGAAGGGTTGACCCCCCCGGAACAATGGTGAAAGTCTCAGTTGCGCCATTATTTCACACGTCGTCGTTCTCATCTCTCCCGCTGCGGCAGTGGCTGTTGTGGTCGTGCGTGCTCGTCCTCATTGGGGCTGGGCGCGCAGTCGGAGCGAGTCCAGCTAGAACTAGAAGAAATTCAAATGCCATAAAGGGAGCCGCTAAGCTGCCTACACCCCGCCTCCCCCCTTCGCCGTTTGCAGTACCTCCGAAAAAGGTATGTATCTTGAATGATATCTCGAGTACTAAAATTGGCGGCAAAGGTTGACGGCAAATAGAACTTACATGGAGAGTGTATTATCTGAAAGGTAAGATCTCATACCTATGAAGGTCGCAGGTTCCAGTGCAAAAGAAACATCCGTAAGACATCGTAAAATGTTAACGATGCAAGCAAACCACACACATGCACAACCAGCGGTACCTGTGACGAGCGTACAAACGAGTGTATGCCGTGCGCCCGCGTATACCTCCATTACCATATACATGTTGCTCACCATGATGCACCTCTGTCTGATCATCAATTGCCCCTGTATTGGCAGATGAGAATATTGAGAAAAGTCGGGAGATTTTGGACGTGGAACTATTACGACGGGCTCTTAAATCGCTCTGCCATCGCATGGCATCGAGAAGGTTAATCACTTTCTCCTATTTTGTGTGTTGCTATCTGTAATGATGATGATGGTGGCGCAAAGACTAACATGAAACACACACGAATGAGCTCTTGAACACAAGATATGCTTGATTACCTTCAGAATAACAAGGGCAAAGCATTACCGCTCCTCCATTGCATCTTCAGAGATTGTGTACACATAAAAGTTTCAAAATTTTAAGTGAGATACACAGAGAGAGAAAGAGGGGGAGTAAGAAGGGAAGGGTGATAGGAGAAGAAGTGAACCCATAGACGAGCAGCATTCCTCTTATCATGTATTCACCTCCATTTCTCTTAATTCTTCGCGGCAGATACCTCTTGCTAGTCATCAAGAAACTACGTGCTTTTAAAACGTATGATGATGATAAAATGCGACCATAACAAACGCGTCACCCAGATGTTATGCAATGTATAGTAGGATGAAGAGATAATACATTACAGGAAAAAGTCCTCAGTATCAAAACTCGAATCCGAGCACAAATGAGTGCGTACGTGTATTTATGCACGCACACAGGCACACACGCACACATAATATGTATATATATATATATATATATATATATATATATATATATATATGTATTTTTTTGGTACTTATCTGTATGTATGTTTGGTGCAAAATTTGTGCTGTTTACTGTTGTATCGTGAAGGTTGCAGAGGCCATTCATGATCCCCGTTCCTTTCTCGATCCAGCCTTTTGACCTGGTTGTTGCTCATTGTAGAGTTCGTATCAGTATCATTACTTGTGATCTGGGAAGAAGATGAAGGATGAAGAAGATGATAATGATTTCCAATAAAAAATATTATGCCAACACCAGTTATGAGGGTGGCATCGGCTACATACAGAGCTTTGCTATAATCCATATGTTTTCTTTCTTAATCACACGGCTATCTACAGCTTATCCTCTCTAAACCACACAGATGCACAAACACACCACAAACACACAACACTCACATCAGAGTGCCTGCCTGATTGTGAGGGAGCCGCGCGGATCTGGAAACGAAAAAGTGATATATTGCCGTCGTGTAGTGTGATATCTGTGCCTGTGTGTGTGTGTGTGTGTGTGTGTGTGTCCTTGTCTTTCTCACTCATTATCTCTCCTGCCCTCCCCCCTCCCTCTCTTCGAAAGGGATTTCGGTTCCGCAAAAAAGTCGCAGAGTCGAAGAACATCACTGTTATCACTTTGAAGTAGTAAATAGTCATAGCTGATTGTAGTAGTAGTGGTAGTAGTGGTAGTAAGTAGTAGTAGTGGAAGTTGCAGTAGTAGTAGTGCTCCAGCGTCTCCATTTTATAATGTTTGCTCCTCCTCCTCCTCTTTCCTTCCCAATTGACTATGTGTATCATATTGGGCATGATGATTATTCTATTCTGGAAAGATCGCTTCGCAAGACGCACTCAGCCGAGCGCTTCGACTCCATTCTCAAGAGGTAAACACGCCCTAAATAGTTGTGCTCACCTTACCATGCTGAAAACGGCGATGATCATTCCCTTCATGGTATTGGACGGGTATGAGGAGACAAATGCATCCATGATTTATTCAATGCTCGCGCGCCGCTCGATTGTTGCATGACGAGGTAGCGATAGGCTAGCTTTCCGAGAGTGGGAAACAGCCTTGTAGGATGCAATAGAAGTGTTCTCACAACATCACATTATAACAAGAAAATAATCGAAGTCATCCATCATTTAAAGGCACAAAGTGATCTTTGCGGACAAAAGGGTTTACCGACGGCTACCGAAGCTTTTTGGCGATAAGTACTACAGACGGTAGGTGAATATGGTGATTGATGACGATGTGACGTTGATGAATGATAATCATAATGATAACGATGAATGACCATGATGTTGCCGATGATGCTGGTGACTGATGTGAAGAAAAGTGTTGCATCAACACAATTTTGCCAACGAGGAAATACAGACTCCGAATTGTGACTCTGGATTTGCAATATATTACATAATATCTAAATATATATATATATATATATATATATATATATATACAATATTCTACATTAGTGTATTTATAGATATAATACCTACACTGAAAGAAACACTGATGGTCTTGTTCTATGACGCTACATGCCCATGGCCATGTCGCAGAGCAAGGATGCTTGAAGAATACTGTGAAAAAAATGATTATGGATATAGAAAGCTGACAGCAGACTTTGTGTGCTCTTCCAAAGGTTTTCTCCCATCCCCGTAGAGCTGCGGGGCCTCGACTGGCATACAGAGGTAATGATGTAAGCAAGATGGCGATGGGGGATAAAAAGGGGATGCTGGCTTATGTAATCATGTCCGAGCAGATATACACAAAAATATATATATATATATATACGCTTTTGTGAGAACAATAATTACCGTGATTTCATATGGACATCATCTTCACTTCAGCGGTCGATGGGGCTATCATTGTGTTTGTAATTAGTGCCAAATCGCGAGTCAATTCACAACTCTGTCCCTGTCGCGAGCAACTACCTTTCCGATTCGAATAGGGAGGAGAGGCATGCCAGGTAGCTCACTGGTCCGTGCTCCTCCCTTCCTCCCTCCCTCCCTCTCTTTCCTCTCAATTTGTCAATGAATGATGATGTAATTTAGTGGAAGCACTGCTCCAGAATGCGCTAAGTGCTGCTGGAGGAGCCGTGCGCCATCTATTCCCTTCACGCCTCTGGAGTACGATGTTTTTCCAGTCTAACCCCTATATAAAACACAAATATTGGATCGTCCTGAAGTATTCATTTCAATCGTCTAGTTTGTTGCCCCCCCCTCTCATCGATAATGCTTTCAATATTCACGTTACCACTCGTGGTCGTGATCTCTGCGATATTTCGTGATGGTACTTACTCACCCCTTCTTGCGCCAAATATTAGGGTCGGTACAGGCGATCTATGTCCGAACGGAGGACTCTATTGGACTGCCCATATTAAATAAAAAGGAGCATGGTCACATTGTTTTTCGTCAAGAATGAATGATGACATAGGGGAATGGATTGAGGAGTAGAGAAGGGGATGGGCATTGCCATATGAGATGAAACACACAAATTGAGGAACACATAGCGTGTCGTGTCTTCGCATGAATTTGTCGTTTCCAGTGTTTACTTTCTCCTCCTCTCTGTATCTTGTGACACCACAGAGGACATGACCATCCTGTCAGAGAAATACGGATCACATGCAGTAGTAGGAAAAGCAGAATCAAGTAGTGATGTGCAGCAGGATCAAGCCCAAAGCCTGTCAGGCTAGCTAGCTAGCAGGCTAGCAGGGAGCACGATGTCGATGATTGTGACGACTGTTTGTAGCACATGCATGTGACAAAGCCAATCTTCTAGCTAGCTCTCGTCTGTTATTAGTGAACAGTCGATATCACTCGAGTTGCAGTGCTAGAGTGTGCATGAAGTGTGGCTGCCCTGCACCTGTCTTGCTGCTGTGTATACGTCTAGCTGCATGTGCTGTCGCACTAGCACCTAGACCTGCTCGCCTGCAGCTAGCTGCCTAGCTGCGTGCGCACATTGTGGGGGCATGCTAGCATGCACATGTGCATGTGTCACTGCACAAATCTAGACATTGCATGTACATCGTAGCTGCTCCGATATTCATCGATGCCGGCTCATCTAGCGTGGCTAGCTAGCTAGGTCTAGAAGTGGTTGCGATGCGTTGCATAGCACATCCGACATGCTAGCGCATGCTAGCATGGCGTGGGTCGCTAGGTCGTGCAGTCGTGCAGCGCATGCATGCATGTCGACCTGGATGTCTAGATGTGTGGTAATTGCCAGCTTGTTGCGAATGCTTCTAGATATGTTGCACATGCTTCCCACCATTGTGGCACTTTAACCTTTCTATCAGCTTGATGAATGTTTCAACGCAAACAGCAAGCCATTGCTACTGCAAGCGGTTGACTGCATCTCGCAATAACTTTTTCCTTATCTACTGATGCCATGCTACCGCTCCAGGTGCTAACTTTTCGGGTTGCGGATGTAGGCACATCGTAATTTTTAGCTTTTCATGCGGGTGCTTTTTCAGCAGATTTCGTCGTCTTTACAACTATGACTGGGCACTTTAGGTTGTGTACCAGGTAGTCGGAGACCGACCCCAGGAACGCACGTCCGAATGCACCCGTGCCTAATAAATATACACAAGGTTGAGTGGATATATATGCACAAACATATAAATGTATATACACATATATCATGTATGCACATATACATGTATATAATATTTGTGTATGTGTGATGTGTTTGTGTGTGTATCCCATACATACTTTTCGAATATACTGTTTCTATAGTTTAGGTAACATTACCTCGGCTGGCTACTATGCACATAGCAGGATTGACTTTGTTGCAATGCTCCTGGATGGTACCCTTGGCCCCCCCATCGTGTAAATCCAAAATTTCGACGGTAATATGAGCTTTGCAACCTTCAGAGATAATTTAGAGTAAACAATATTGGTTTACTCGTGAAGATTGTCACGGGATTGTTACCCATCCTCAGTGCGTCAACGACCATCTCCTTCATGATTTCTGCGTTTCTCTTCCTAACTTCTTCTATGTACTTTTTCTCAAGCTCCATTAACCTGCACGAACCAAGTTGAGCTAATTTGGATACTGTCAAGAATTTAATCAATGATCAATTATTACTGACTGGTGGTAATCCTTGGAAACATAGTCAAATGTTGACATTGGTTTACGTTCGTAAACATGAATAAGTTGGACCTGCGATGTACAAGCACGGAATAATCACAAAACACCCTAGCAACAATCCAAGGAATTCTACTTGATCCGTATCCTTCAAAACGTTTTCCACAGCCCACTTCCATCCAGCTTTACTACATAGAGAAGATACATTATGTGATATTTCTCTCTTTTCTCTGTTTTCTTCCTTCTCACTCTCGCACATGTTAAAAGTCCTTAACTTTCCGGAAAAGGGGCAGCAGAGAGTATGTGTTTGAAACTCGTAAGAGATACTATGCCGTCTTTTCGGGTTTTCTGTATGTTCCACCTGTATTCCGACTTATCAACACACATGACGATAAGGCGTGCATCCTTCTTCTTCTCCGAAGCCATCTTTCTTCCTATCTTTCTTATTTGGCTGTGTTCGATTTGAGTTTTGCAGTTGGTAGTCCTTGCGTGTTTCAAGCATATTCTTACAGTTCCGAACAAATTGTTGTCGCAAGGGTGTAACACATATCATTTTCGACTTAGATTCACAGTAGCGGATAGTACTCGTAGTACCCTGTATTATTCTTTTTTCTCCTTGAATCTAGTTTTCTCAAAGTGGGTACCAAGAAAAACAAAAAGTCGCCCACTGTTCCTGAGGGACTTTTCTGAAGCATTTCCGTTACTAACCGTCAGAAATGACAGAAACTCGCTAGATTTTTGCTTGATTTGGACGGTCTAGATCTGTCTATTATGTGCATGTCGGCATATAAGAACGTCCAGTGAAGGATTGTTTGCGACAACAAAGCAAGAAGATATGGCATGACTTTCACGGAGCTCCTCGTTCCGTGTTCCGAATTCCGACCGCGCAGATCTCTCAAGTCACTCCTCTTGCTCTCGCTATCAGCCTCGTATCTTACTCAGCAAGTGCTGGCGTCAACCAAAACTGAACTCAAGCAAAGCGTTTGCTCTTCGACCGATTCAAATTGCTGGATTCCGGTATTACCCTGAGCTGAGCTTTTTGATATCTTGATAAAAGGGGACTCGCATTTCTGGCATCTTCTTTAAATCCGATCAGTATTTGGCTTTCTTATTTTTCCTATCTTGGACCTTGAAGAAGATGCAGCCCGAACCTAAATTGCTTTGTTTCACAGGACAGCAAAATAATGGAATCTTGGATCAAATATGACAGCGATTCCGACTTTCCAATCGAAAACATTCCTTACGGAATCTTCTCAATCCCTGGGAAACTTGTAATCTTCTGAGATGAATATGAAATTTTTGTCAATCTGAGTCTAATTTGTAAATGGTAGAAACCTCGATGTGGGACAATCATAGGGGACACGGTACAAAAGCTATTATTTTTTCCCAATCCCACCGATGATGTCAATACCAATCCTGCAATTTATCAAGGTTGTAGATCTCAGCGCACTGGGCAAGCTTGGGTTTCTTCCAGAAGAGACAAAGGTCATTATCTTCTCTAACGATTCAATATTTTCCATTATTGATGTTGTTGTTGCTGTCATAATTCACTCACTTGGTACAATGCTTCCTATAGGGTGTTTTTGCAAGAGGACAGCTTAATGATTTCATGGCACTGGGTTCTTCTGTATGGAAGAAAACAAGGTAGCTTTTAAGGTATGCTCACGCGCAAATATAATCATTCACGCAAAAATTGTTTTTGCGTCTTTAGAGCTGCTTTGCAAAAGTTCTTCACTAAGGTAGCTGATTACAGTTTATAACGGCATGGAATGGATGTGTATGATTAATTGTATTCCTGACAGCCAAAGCCCCAAGTTTCCACCAAGGATGATGCTTTCATGTTTCCAGTTTCCGAAGTCACGATGGTTGTACAAGTGCATATCCAAATCTTATCAAAATTCCAGCAATTTTACATTCGGTATTTTTGTCGATTTGCCTGAAAAGCATCTCCCTGCTGCGATTGGGGACTACACCGACTTCTACTCGTCTCGTCCCCACGCTACGAATGTGGGCACAATGTTCCGTGGCAAAGATAACGCGTTGAAAGAGAATTGGTACGAGAACTAAGGAAGAAATGAAACACGCACGCTTGCAAGATGCCAGTGCTGATGTTGATACACCACCGCACAGGCTTCATCTTCCAGTAGGGTACCACGGACGAGCTTCAAGTGTCGTTGTCTCAGGCCAGGACATATACAGACCTAAAGGTAGTTTGTATCAGCCGAAGGAGTCCAATCTCCTTACCTCTCTCTCCCTCTCCCTCTCACTCTCTGTGTTCGTTTTGTGTGAATGAGTTTGAGAGAATTTTTATTCCAGGTCAAACACGTGACGACGCCACGAAGCCTCCCATCTTTGGCGAATGCAGGCGCGTGAAATCTGATGCATATCAATAATGTGGACGACCAATAGGATGAAGTTTCTCTCTCTATCAACAAACCAAGTGAAATTTATGGTATTTTCTCAGGAGGCTCGACTTTGAACTGGAGGCAGCGTTCTTTGTCGGCCCTGGCAACAAGATGGGACATCCCATATCCATCGATGAAGCGCACGATCAGATATTCGGAATCGTAATTTTACCAGCAAATTATTTATTGAGTATATGCTTGCCCTCCTTTCACTATTTCTTCTCATGAAGTATATCAACGTGTGTGTGTGTGTGTGTGTGTGTGTGCGTGTGTGTCTGTGTGGGTGTGTGTGTTTAATTGTGCATAAATTATGTTAATATATAATTTTTATTCGTGTGTTTGTGTGTGTTTATGCCAAACGGTTTAGGTTCTCATGAACGACTGGAGCGCACGTGATATCCAGAAATGGGAGTATGTGCCTCTTGGACCCTTTCTTGCAAAGGTAGTACTTAAAACGCAACACAATAGTGGCTCGTTTCTGCCTTGATGCACAGTTATAAACCGAACGATCTAACACCTGTTTTGGTGTGTGTTTATTCTTGGTGGTAGAATTTTGCCACTACAATATCCCCATGGATCGTGACATTGGATGCACTTGAGCCTTTCAGGTTCTCGTGTTATTACGTGTCTCCATGACGATTCCTAACATTCAATGCTTGTTGATTTTGAATGTTCTCATATTGCCCACTGCAATATTGCGGAAAGAATTGCGAGCGAGAAGCAGGATCCAAGCCCTAAACCGTATCTTCAGGTTCCATACATGAAAATATTGATAAACTGTTACAAGTTCACAATTTGGGAGAGAATGAGAGAGAGAGACAGAGAGTAAACACATGACTTTCTCAAATGGTATCACATTATCGTTCTAGCGCGATATCAAAACTAACTCAACTCTTCACCGATTATTTTTTACATTAGGACAAAAAGCTCTCAGCATACGATGTCCAGTTACAGGTCTCAATTCAGGGCAAAGAGGCCAAGGAACCGACCATTGTCAGCAATTCCAATATGAAGTATCTCTACTGGACGTTCACGCAGCAGCTCACTCATCACAGTGTTACAGGATGTAACATGCGACCGGGAGATCTTTTAGGGTAGCTCATATAGCATTGGTAGGAGAATGAAATCTACTAGTCAACAGTAGCAGATAGCACAAGGACTAGCAATAGCAGACAGCCTTATACGTCTTACTTTCTTATTACACCCGTGCTTGGAACTATTTTGTTCTTGCGACAACTTTGCAGATCTGGAACGATTAGTGGACCTAAGAAGGAAGAGTATGGGTAAGTAGGAGGAGGAGGAGGAGGAGGAGGAGGAGGAGAGCACTACTCACTTCGTAGTGAAATAGCTAACAACTCGAATGATCTATTGGACGTGAATAAAAGTTCAGAACTTTGATACCAGCCACATCGATTGCTTCCAGGTCGATGCTGGAGTTGTCATGGTCAGGTAAAAAACCCATCAAGCTCAACGACGGGTCTGAGAGAGCTTTCCTGCATGATGGCGATACAGTAGTCGTCACTGGACATGCGCAGGGAAAGGTATCCGTGACATTTTTTCTCTTACGATGCTGAACACTTGCCACAAACTTACACTGAGATCTTAGGGATACCGAATCGGGTTTGGAGAAGCTCGAGGAACTGTGCTACCAGCACACAAGTAGTTCTGAAGCACCACATCTAAGCTAAGTCTGACACGATAGTGCATTACATTTGTGTGAATGCAGTAGCTATAAGATTATCTAAGATGTACGGATAATTCAGACATTGAGACAACAAGTTTCACAGCGATCAATGCTATGCTACGTAGCGTGCGTTTGTATTGAACGCGTGAAAACATGACAACAGAACGTGAGCAACTTCTCAATGTGAGTCATACATTGCTAACATGCACGGGCGTGGACAAGACAGTTGCTGCCGCCACACACATGTGATGTGGCGATCGACAGCCTAGACAGCACTAGCATAGAGCATGTAGCCTTTTGCAGGTCTATGTACAAATCTCGATGTGTTCTAGCTTAGCTTCTATTGCAATGCTAGAATGATGCGCGCCATATCTAGATATGTAGGCGATCGCAAAGCTAGCGATGATCTACATTCATTCATGGCATATGTTAGCATAGCCCTCCTAGCCTCATTGTTTACGCTAACACATTAGGAATTCTAAAATTCATGCATTGTAATTCTAGATAAGCTTGAGAAAACAAAAGTCAAGAGGATGCAATTGTCATGCGCATCTAGGCATGTGTAGGCAAGATCGATCTAGCGGTGAGTTGGCGCTCTAGCTAGCTAGCTAGCGCTGTGTGTATATTTGCATCATCATCTTTAGGAAAAGCGGCTTCTGCTAGTCTGGCATGATAATGCGAACCCTATCACAGACATGTGCATAGCAATGTGCCACATTACAATTAAAACGGATTCCAATTTTTCTGAAATTGCTGGCTAAACACAAAATACAGATCTAGAGATGGACACGATTTACGGGCAACGTAGAAGTTTGTAAAATTAACGCGCCGTACGCCATTTAATTCAAACGTCTGTCTAGTTGGTCCATGGTGCATATGCGCCAAACTTGGGAATGCCTGGGCGATCGAGGAAGAGATCAGGATCAGGTCCCTCAAAAAAGTCTGGAACAGGGAGACCCATCTTGTATGCGTACGCAACCCTGATGAGCCATCGGATTGGGTTTATTATGAAGTAGACAACCAAGTATCCGGGGGAATCTGATTGGAGAAGCATGTGGATATAAACCACAACTGTCCAGGTCAAAATGAAGGTAATAAGCTTCCACGGAGGCTGATCCTGTTCTATACCAAAAAGTTTTTTCATCTTTCCAACGAAAGTTTCTGGTTCTTCTTCCTCTTTGAACTTCTTCGCTGCTGTAAAGAGTCCTCTTAACAATGGACGGCGAGAAGTTCCTCCACTTATCTCTTGCCTTTTCCATAACGATTTGATGCTTGTGCCTAATTGTATGAAGATAATTATTGAATAAGTGAAGTTTATACCTCGGAGAATTAAATATCATGACCAGGCTCGTAATTTGGGCGTAGTTGTGTCTTCACAGATAGAAGCTTTTGTCTCCGAGATCCATCGAAGTATCTGTTAGATACTTTTGGAAAATGATGTAAAGTTAATAGGTGGAAAGATACTCAAAAGAAGTTAAATGCGAACCTAGTGTCTTCGATTGGACCCGAGCTGCAGCCTGAGGAAAATTTTTATGAGATCGCTGTGAGTGAAGGACAATAACATAACTTGTACCTTGGTAGCATCGATACAACTTGCTGAAAACGCTAACAGCACCGCTGCAGGCCAATAAACACGACAGTATGGCTTTGCCATCCTTCGGCTACTATCTCCTACCATGATTCCCATCCTAAAATCATAGAGATGATGCACATTTGATGCGAGTATCTTTCTGAAATTCGACTAAATGAAGTCGGAAAAGAAAAAATCATCGTTTGAGATTATATGAATTCAGGTTGACGTTTTCATAGAGTTCTCAAGGGGTAACTCATTGTAGAACCTGAGGGCAAACCGTAGGGTACCATGCCGGCGTGTACGAGATAATCTTTTGAAGCCACTTGTGCGACAATAAATATGGATGTCGTATGTGTAAAATAGGATGTTACATCGATGCTTTTTTTATTGGTGTCTTAGAGGGCAAATCTCCTTAAATATTACATAGCGACTTCCTTTTATGGGTTGTCGCGAGAAAACACTTGCCACAACTTTAACTCGAAGCTCTCCCCATCCGAACCAATGAGCGGGCAGCGCCGAAAGGCAGCGAAGAGGATGAGCCATAGCAAACATAAGCCGAGCGACAATGCTTTCGTGTCTATATTTGACCAGGTCCAACAGCTCCAGGCACAGAAGCAAAAGGATTTAGAGCTTAAGTAAGAGACCGATGATCGTCACACCCCCCAATGTAAATAAAGTTCTGTTCTAAATCCGAAAGGGAAAAGAATGTCGTGTATTTGGGTCGAAAGCGATCAGGCAAATCGACGCTTAAGATGGCATCCATCTCAGAGTTCCGGGTTGTTCACTTCCTAATGCAACCATTTCAGAGAATAATTCGCTGACAGACAATCAATCAATCACGTAGGGAAAGGGTCGGAAGCACGACGCAAAAGATAAGATAAAATCCACGACTTCTATTGACTACGACTATGTTAAGTATGGCATCTTGATTCAATTTACATCGTCGTTCATTTCTTCTCAGCTGGCAATTTCATCGAATATTGTTCAGGATAAGCCGAACAACCGTTGGTCATGTTTGGGAGATTGGTATACTCTTATACAACATATGTACTTGCAGCTCCAGTCATATTTGAACGTTTGCACTCCCCTTCCCTCTATGCACAGGTGGTGGAATTTCGATGGCGAAGCTTCTCAACTCGGTGAAGCACCACATACCACCTAGGACACACTGTACTAGTGTAGTAAGATAGACGTATTTTCAGGTTCTCACAAGGCACTCCCTCCAAACGATGTTGGTGGTTCTTGTCCTAGATCTAGACAGGTAGCGAACAAAGTCACTACTGCTGAAACTCAAAGCCTCACTCGGCACACTAATCATTCTGGGTGTGCTTGTCTTTCTTGTACTGATTTGCTGCATTTTTCATTATGCCCTGCAGACCGAAGGGTCTAGTTGGGGAGTTGGCGGAATGGCTGGAGATCCTGAGAAAGAGGACAAAGTGATGATAGTGATGATTATGAGAGATCAGTACATTCTGTTACAGCGACGTTCTTCTTAAATGTTCTTCATGTGCTTTGCTGCGTTTTGTTCATGGGGGACACAATTGTTTCAGGGAATGCTGCGAACAGATGGAGCAGCGACGTTCAGGATTTCTACGAAGGTATCATCATTATGGTTCTTGACATAGGAAAGAAATCCAGAAATGTGATTCCTTTATTGTGTGAAGAACTGGGTTGTGAAGAAAGTACTTGTTGTATGAATTTACACGTACCGCATTGCCAAGTAACCCCCCCCCCCCCCTCTCTCTCTCTCTCTCTCTCTCTCTCTCTCTAAATCTTAGATATACGCAGCGAGTGAACAAGAGATTAGGCTCAGAAGCAGTTGCAGAACTTAAAAGATACAAAGTACGTACAACTTCTGCAAAGAGTTGAGACTGGAAATGTGGATATAAACATGCTAATATAATATATCTTTAAGCTTTCAATCCACTCCTGTGCTCGCTCTCCTCCAATAACTCTTCATGATTAGATTCAAACAAGCTATCAATCGTCCAAATCTAGCTTATCTTTCTCCATCTCCATCTCCTTCTCTACTCCTCCTCCTCCTCCTCCCCCCATACTAATACTGCTACATCGCCACCAACATCGTCGCCATAACCACAACCTACGCCGCCACCATATTCTTCCCCAATGATCTATAGATAGTCCCGTTGCCCATTCCGGTGTTGGTGATTGGCTCCAAGTGTCAAAGGTCGTTGTGCTCTCTATCAACCAGTAGCATAGATGAAGTAGCAGTAGTAGTAGCAGTAGTAGTAGTAACAATGATCAATGGTAGAGGAGAGTGGAAGAACGAGAATGCTCTAATTACACGATTGATTTGGACGCTTCTCGAAAGCAGCCGAATTCGACGTGATTGAGTGGAACGACGCAACCGACACCCACTACTAGGTTTTTCAGTGGGCTGAGGTCGGCATCCGGAGAGATGCCGTGCATGGCGAGAGCGCTCCGGTCTGTCTGCCACGCCTACGGCGTCTCCCTGTTATACACAAGGTGGTTGGTAGATGATGAAAAGGAAATGATGCACAGAGGCTGTAGCAGCAGCATGTGATTCACATGATTCGTGAGAGAACAGAAGGTTTCACGATATTGACCTGAAGAAATCGTGAGGCGTTACTCGACTAGGAAAGATCTACGAATATTCAGAAGCCAACGGTTTTTACAGTGACGCCTTCAAATGGAAGCTCTTATTACTTCTGCATACCTCCTCTTGTGTATTGTGTCGTTCGTTGTGTAACATAGCACGGACGACGAGGAAAGCTTCTCCTTGTATCGGAACATCGTCAAAGCGCATCTATTGAACAAGAAATACAAGCAGGTGGTGAGAAAGAATGAGGGAAAGAGAAGTGGGAGGAAGGGGAGGAGGAGGAGAACTGAATCGTTTTGTCTGCTGAGAAGTCGCTGAGAAGTGAATTGCTCGTAAAATGGAATGGAGAACAAGGAGATGGTAGCTAGTGCCTTGGTCTGACACACGAGTTCGGAACGTGATGAAGGATTGATTTATACGGCATTACAAGATTCACTTCTCCCTCCCACTCATTTACATCTTCTGTTTAAATGTAGAAACGCCAGCTGCAGGACACAAGCTCCCTCTCGGTCCAATGCGGTATGGATTCTTTTGCGAAGATAGGCTTCCCGAAGGTGGTTATTGATTGAATGCTGCACTCTCAATTGTGATATTAGAAGAGGATCATTCTCTTCACCGTTGAAAGAAACACATATAAAAATATATCAAACATAACAACATCAACATACTCAAACAGTGTTGTATCCTCTTTGTCTCCTCGTGATAATCGTCTAAGGCGTCTACTGGGGAGGGGGGCGGTCATGACCAGCAGCACAGCCGCAGACCAATGATGGAATGGCGACTTCATGCCAAGAATGTGTTTGGAGAACACAAGGTCCCCTTTTCTTAATAACCCGCTCATCTAAGTGAATTGACGTAGCGACTCCCTGCCTGCTTTTCTATCTCATGTTGGATGGACAAAAAAGGGGGATATCGGACACGAAAGAAACAGGACTTCTTCTGGACAGAAAAGGGGATAGGGGGGAGAAAGGAAACCAGGAGCACACTCATCTAGCGGAGAGTATGAAAGATATGAGAATAGGGGGGGAGGGGGGGGGGGGGGGGG
>ADNK01000006.1:0-5000 GCA_000320545.1 Bigelowiella natans CCMP2755
ACTCTCTCTCCTCCTCCTCCTCCTCCTCTCCCCCCCCCCCCCCCCCCCTGAATCATCACATTGCAGATATGCCAGCCTGATGCCGTTACACCGTGGCGTGTGTGGACGTGATTCGCTACTACAGTCAAGACAGAGGATTCCAAGATTCTACAATGCCTGGATCACAAATCCAATGTAGAAGAAATAGTAGTAGTAGTATATATATATATATATATGTATATATAATACATATTTCTCCTGCTGATCTTATTCTGTTGAAACTAACAGAGGGACAAAATGGCCAGGAGGTGAGAGCTACGATGACGCTCGCCGTCGCATCGTGGTACTCTACTAGAGAATGAATGAATGCCAGCATATCTAGCACAACTCACATGATGATGATGATCATCATCATCATCATCATCATCATCATAGTGCCAAGATAGTATTCACAAACTACGACGACAGACACGCACACACACTATGGATATGTTTGATTAAAAACAATCCTGGTTGAATACAGAATTTACACAAAAAAACACTTAGGAGCGCTCTCGTGCAGCACCGCACATTCTCATATACATATTATAAATATTATGTGATTGAATATCGCCCTGCTGGCTAGGATATGAGCCAAACATCGTTGTTTTAATTTTCACTGCAGCCCCTGCGGGCAATGTAGCATTTCTCAGAATCATCATCCAATGCACGTTTTGATACCTAATACTTACCCTCGTATCCCCCCCCCCACCGTTTCTCTTTGGTTCAACAAAGGGTTGCTTGATCGAGATTGAGCAGCAGCCAGCACCGGTGGTCGTCGTGTCCCATATCGCTGTCTTGCAGCTGCTCTATGCATACTTTACGGGAGACTTCGATGTCAGAAATTGCTACACGATGCAAATACCAATGCACACGGTATGTGTATGCATGATTCCCCGCCGTCCTTCCCTCCTACTTATTATTCCTCAATGTACTAGTATTGCATCATGGGGGGGGGGGGGAAGGCGAGGCTTGACAAAATTACGACTATCGATCACGGTGCGACAAAGGATAAGTTCCACCAGGCATCTTGCAAACACAAATGTCTTGATACTACTACTACTACTACTTTCAGCATATCTTAAAACGTGTATGTTCACACAATACATATATATATATATATATATATATATATATATGTCTTATCATGCAGGCCATTATTCTGGAACCTCTTCAAGGGGGATCTTACAAGTCGACTATGGTATCGTTTGATAACAATGGTACTACTCGGAAAGAAGTGGATATCAAGCACCTACAGTTTCCGCCTCCGGTCAGTATTTGTGGTGATGTTGATACGATAATGATAAGGATGGTAATGATGATCACGATGATGATGATAGTGAAGAGACGATGCTCCTACTCTCGTTCGCAAATGATGATATTTATGTTTTTCATAATTCTTCTTGGAATTTATTGATAATATTCATCTCATCCACTCGTCTCGTCGTCGTTCTTCAACCTTTCCGTGTGTTCGATCCTGTCTGTATACACTACCACCACAGATCTCACAGTCGGCCATGTCTGGTCATCAAGCAGGAGGGAACACCAACAACACCAACAACACGTATAACATGTACAATCCATTGAGGTTATCTCCTGAACCTCTCTCTCTCGGATCTTCCATCAAACGCCTGGGTAGTGGTAGCGACGAGCACTACGATGCAGCAGCAGCAGCAGCAGGAGGAGGAGGAGGAGGAAGATCCCGTGCGAAATCACCATCCGCAGAGCTACTCCTCCCTCCTCCCCTGGGCAGTAGCAGTAGTAGATGGCGGCTATTCTCTTACAAAGCGATGTTCTTAGCGCTTGTAGCTTCGATGACTGGTGCGGGCATGTGGATTGTGCGACGATTAGCTCAGGAAGAGGAAGAAGCTGCAAGGAAACGGGGTTGATGATTCAAAGTCGTCCTTCTATGTAAGAAAAACGACAACGGGAAGGATGATAAAAGGATTATGATACATCAGCAGATCAATGTCATCATCATCATCATCATCATCATCATCATCATATTAGAAGAAGAAGAAGAAGAAGAAGAAGAAGAAGAAGAAGAAGAACCTTGTTGCTCTCTTTAGATCTCGGTTATGATACGTGGACAATTCATCTTATTCTCATTGTCTTCATTATATGCTATGCTGCATTTGCAATGATAGTGTAAATATGATGCATGCGACCTAGCTAAATCGTCTCTGTTGTGTGTGTTTGCTGTATGTATTTTTACACTCACGCACGCTCACACGAATGCACTGCACATATTTTAAGTGTTACCGTCGATAAAGATCCCGATATTTTCATACCTACACTTGCTACAGTCATCACATTTGGCATTAATGTCTAGATGTTGCGCAGCTATGCGAGCGTTCTTCATGTATATGTGTGTGTCGTGCCGTGCTACATGCTAGCATGTCTAGCTTGATGTAGGCTAGGTAGCTAGGTCGTATTTAGAGTGTATGTGTAACAATGAAGGCACAATTTTTAAAGCAACGTACTACGCTAGTACGTCTATGCATGCGGAGACTATCCATAACTATCATGACTAAGGAGCATGCTAGCATATACGACACCGCTAGACCGCCATCGAGCAATCTAGCAATTGCATCTACTGTCAAGTAAGAGACAGTAGTTTATATATTTATGTGTACAAAGTAAGAGATAGTACATGTATTTACAATGCATACGTGTCTCTAACTCCATGTAGGTACTTCATGTAGGTCTAGAGATAGATGTCACGATGTAAAGAGCTAGCTAGCTAGAGAGTTCTGTAGATGCCCATCACACTTTTACCCACAAGCTAGCAAGATGGAACAATGTGTGCATGATAAATCTAGAAATGCCCGCCATGACTGGATGAGCACATCTTGCTAGCAGCTATACTTACATGACATGTGTTAATTTCAGTACACGTTTAGACGCTTGCAAACACATCTAGATCTAAACACGTGGCTATTTATGTGTTCATATGTAGCATCTGCGCAATGGGCGAACGCCGCTACAGCGTATAAGCAGTGGCAGCAAGCCACCGCAGCTACATTTCGCTGACTATGCTAGCTAGCTACAGTGCGCCACACGTACGCACATGCATAGACATTCGTAGGTGAACCTCATTGTTAACATTACGAGCATTGCAATAAGTATGCGACTGGTCCAGCACGGTAACCATAATAACCAACCACCACGACATTCCTCCTCCTATTGAAGCGGACTATGCATGCACAAACATCTAGACATGGCTAACTAGCTAAGCAAGCAGCAGATTTCATATTTTATGTGGCTAAAAATTTATACTAAATTTTAAAAATAATTTAATCACTAACGACATACAGGCCTGGTATACTGGGTAGCATAGAGGTTGATTTCATACTGTATCCTAGATTTCACATGCCAAACGTCTTCGTGTCGGGATGTCGCCTCCAGCATGTAATCGGAGCGAATCTCGTCATAGAAGAGCATAATTATATCTAAAACCTCCGTTAAAAATATCACACGGAAACCTGTAAACAACAGAAGACGAAATTGTAGGAGAATTATTGTTGGTTTGGTGGTCGATTTTCAAGCTTTAACTGCTCCGACTTTGCTTTTAGTGAGGATACCGAGACCTTGATAGCTGCTCCATGCTCTGTCCAGTCGCGTAAAGATACGCTGCACACGCTACCACCGCACCTGTGTTCGTCATTCGTGTGTGTGTGTGTGTGTGTGTGTGTGTGTGTGTGGGGTGGTGAACCGTAAGTACTTCGGAATCTTCTTATCAGAAGCTGTAAATTAGCACTACTTTTACCAATGCCACTACTACTACTACTACCGCTGCTGCTGCTGCTGCTGCTACTACTACTGCTGCCAAAAAAAAGTACCGATAAATATCGTGCTTATTGACAACAATGCAATGTAGTAGCCATCTAGCGCGGCAAACGTCGCATCGGCAGCGTCGTCAGTATTGCTATCATCTCGACGATAGTTGAGGCAAGGAGGATGCTGGGGGAGGAAGAGGAAAAGAGGAGGAGGAGGAGGAGGAGGAGGAGGAGGAACAAGAAGAAGAAAAAGAAGAAGAAAGCGCGTAATGGATGATGAGATTGAAAGTGTTATTATTGTATGGTGATGAATCCTAAGGGAAAAACGCTGCATTGAGCGACTAATCTATCGTTGGTGTAAGGATGTGCTTGCACGCATAATACCGAAGGGAAGGGGCAGATACAATCGCCGCTTTGATTTTGACGGAAGGGGCCAAAGCATATCCCCTGGCAATCTAGTAGCAGAATAATAATGATAATAATAATAATAAGAAGAAGAAGAAGAAGAAGAAGAAAAGCACACGGGTGAGACACATGATATTGATGATGATGATGATGATGATGATGATGATAATGATAACCACCACGATGAATGTATACTACACAAGAAAAATTAAGGACATCATCATCATCATCATCATCATCATCATTGTTATGAACTCTCATGGTTAATATAGTCCTCTCCCTAAACAACGGCAATAGTACTCCCGCCAGACGCACATCAATATTGTACCTTTCTCCTGATTCGGAAGAAGCTTAGTGCTACCCCCCACGCATGTTCCACAATCATCGATGTATGCATCACCATTCCCTATCCCCGCACAGTCGGTTTTGCAGTTGAGAGCATTGAATGTGCTACATTCACCACACCCCTGAAACAGCAGCATACAGCATAGACAATAAAGAAAAACATCGCTCGTAAATGATGACAACGGTTTAATCTTCTGATGACGCTGCTGCAGTGCCATCGTATCTATCATCACGCCATACGCAACCCAGTTGTTTTCGTTCAATACTACTTTCTGATTGAGCTGCAAAGTATTGTCCAAGGGTGAGAGGGAGGGGTCAAGAGTGATGAATACAAACGGCCCGGCCTCCCCCCCTCCGTTCAAGAAGCTTATCCGCACACCAACGGTGACACTGCGCCTCGATGAGGACGAGTCCACAAGGCCGGGCAGAGACGTGCAGATGATGGCTTTTAGA
>ADNK01000006.1:10000-55712 GCA_000320545.1 Bigelowiella natans CCMP2755
GAGAAGAAGGAATAAGAAAAGAAAAGACAAGAAGAAGTGTTATTATTAACATCATAATACACATTGAATGCAAGTGGGTGTATATACGTGTACACGCACGACTCAATTTCATCCTTACCACGGAAAGAAACGTGCTAGAATTGTGCAGAACGCCATTTATCTTACAGAACAAGGGAGGGGAGGAAGGGGGGGGGGGGATGTAGCAAGAATATCACCAAAACAAGAAACTAATTCTCCAACTGCATTAAGATGTTTCATTGCTTTTCCGGAACACCACTTCCCATGGTATGAAGATGTGAGTGACCACAAACAAGCGTTAGGTGCGTGCATTCAAATTTCCTCTCTCTCTTTCTCTAACAACAAGTACATGCAACTATGCTACCCCCCCCCCCCCCCCCCTCCCTCTCGACTAGTCACTGAGTCACCTGGAGACGTATAGGGATAACAACAGATGTCGCATTGTCCACCTTCATGCGCATGGATAAGTACAAATATTTGGAAGAAGTGATTGTAGTAGTAGTAATGGTAGTAGAACGAGTAATAGTTGTTATAAGGTGCAGGTAAGGAAATGGTTACTAGAATAATACACTACTCCTCATTTTCTCTTTATCATCTGACTCACATAAGAAGAGACTTGATTGATGTTGTACTTGTTATAGTAGTCACCTGGAAGATCTGTGGGGACTGACATCTCATGGTGTTATTGCCACGATCATACCGCCCTTCACGTACCAACCACACGAACACACACACACACACACACACACACACGTTTGTACTCAGACACAGATAATACAGCAAATTATATATTGTATGCTATTATTCTCTGCCGAGGTTGTTCGTAAAGCGAAGATGTGAAGAACTATCACCTGTAACGTGGACGTTTCCGAAGAGGCACTCCACAACACACGCTAACTCGCACACACAACACACACACACACACACACACACACACACACACACGTAGTTTCAGGCAAAGAACATGACAAAGCATAATGATGCAGCAGCACACATAATAAGAGTGGTGAAAGAAAGTTTGTGAGCAGCCTGAGAAGTGATGATGATATTGTCAACAAACCGGTTGTCGTTTGGCATTGCTGGGGGGCGACTTGCATTGAAATATGCACTGAAACAACACAATAGTAGTAGTAGTAGTAGTGATATGATAAACACACGTCGTCGTCTTTTAGTCACCCTTGACAGCTCATCAGGCAAGAACAACATCTACTCTTTCATGCTTGTAGATCAGCAGCACTACAAGCAGCTATTACCAACAATGAAGAAACAGGAGGACACTACACATGGTGGAAAAGACTACATACATATATCTATATCTATATGTATATATACACCATCATCATCGTCATCATGATTCCCAATAGGCAATTCTCCAATTCCTATTACTACTACTACTACTACTACTACTACTACTACTACCACAACCGAGTGAGTTGATATTTGCTCTTGTAATATTGGGAGATACGCACATGCTGCTTTGCCCTATTGACGACGACGTGTGCTTATACAACGTGTAGTTGCTGCATCCTACGGATGAATAAATGAATAAACGACGGTTGTTCAGAGAAACAGTGCAGCTCAGTGCTGCTGCCTTGTGTTTTTTTAAGCATACATTTGGTATATAACACTATTACTACTACTACTACTACTACTACTACTACTACTAGCAGTCCCTCTGCTTCTTTACAACGAATGTTTCTCTCCTACCAATGCTCCCCTCCGTGCACAGGCACTGCTGTGATGAGCTTCCAGGCTGCGGCACGAGCTTGAAGTGTCCTGTTCAAACGTGAGGAGGGGGGGGAGGGGGGGATAGTCGCATGATTTATTTTGATGATAAGATTGTAGGAATAAAACCGAGTTTCAGTAAGAGCACGCTATCAGCAGCATACGTCGGTTGTTATCATCATCATCATCATCATCATCATCATTGAGAACAGCAGTATTAAGCATTAGTGTGGACTGGTACCATAGCACAAACCGGCGCAATCCTGATGGATGGGGATAGAAAATAAACAACACACACAAAAAGAGTATTCACAAGGGCAACATTATCGTCGTCATCATCATCATCATTATCATCATCATTTTAGCTTAAAAAAAATAACAATGGTAATATGTCCGATGATGATACAAATATAGAGTAGTTGTGGTTAGCAGCAGCAACCAGATTCTTATCTGGTATTCGGGATGTATTGCCTCCCGCGCATACACCGCAACTATCCTTATAGGCTGCTCCTGCATCATCATTATTATCATCATCATTATCATCATCATAATAAGAGCTGCTACATCACCGTTTTGTACCAAAGTCATGATGTGTGTGTGTGTGCGCGCGCGCGCGCGCATGACAGACCCCCATATTCTCCATTGCAGTCTTGGGGACAATCTACTCAAAGAAACAAGGAAAAACAACGACATGTTTATGAATCACAACATAGTAAACACCCCTCCCTTCCCCCTCCTCCCCCACACATACACACACGCACGCACGCACGCACGCACGCACCTAAGGCCGTAGTTTCATAGCATAAGCTGCAAAATGCTGCCATTCTGAGAAAGGAATTAAAGAACGGTGAGAGTGATAAAGAACGCCTGACTTTTTAGAGAGCGAAAGTATCTGTCAGCAAGAAAGAAGACCTTCTTCTTGGGTCATGTTCCACAAAAGCGTTATCCGGCCCCCGCACTGTTATATACACTGGCTCGTGGTGGAAAGTCTAAATAGTGTATATAATATATATATATATATATATATATATATAAACAGCCATGCATAATGAGCGTTGTGTGTTTTGTATAAGCACACACAAATACAAGGCATTTGTATATACACCCGCGCACACACTCTCTCACTCTTCCCCCATCTTCTTTTTGTTTTTGTTCTTACTTCACTGTCCTGGATGATGGATACTTCGTATCGTGCTCCTATACTCAGCTTCGTCTGATTTTGTATTTGTTAGAAACAACGCACAAATCAAATCAACATCAACACACACACACACACATATATATATATATATATATATATATATATTTAATACAAATCTTTATTATGTATAAAGTAGTAGCTGCAGCAGTACAGGATCGAGACTGGTAAACGTGCACTCCATGTTGTTCGTTGCATGACTCCAGAAGCATCCACCCTGTCGCATCGTTATCATTATCACCATCATCATCATCATCCTCATCGTTAATCATCGTTATCATAGTATGCAGTACCTGTGGAGCTCCTTGCACAGAAATCTTAGCTTCGTATGTGCACGTGCTGCATATCTGAACATTAATTATGTAGAGAGAGAAGAAGATGAAGGAGGAGGTGGTGGAGGAGGAGGAGGAGAATGGGGAGTTGAGAAGAGAGAAAGAATGCAAAATAAAAACAACCACCAGATTTAAATATATCTGTGGTTTGAATATTTTCCAATCTTAGCCGTCGTAGAAAGACCCACCCACCAGCTATTGTCGTTATCGTTCTCATCAATATCATCACCATCATATTCCTATCAATAATACCGAGCAATGCGTGGCCAAGAGGATCGTTAACGTCGTGGTCTTTGGAGATATCATCATCATCATCATCATTATCATTATCATTGCATTAATACACATGACGACAAGTACAGTTTTCACTACATCCAACAGCAGAGCGTGCATATCGCTCATCAACAGAGCTTTGATGGAAAGAAAGAAGTGTTGTAGGAACCAAATAAAAAACGAGTGAGAAATTAGAGAGCGAGGAAAATAAGTGTCGCACTACTACTATTGCTACTATAACTACCGTGTTGGGTATTATCGACGGGTATGAGCAGAAGCTGTCAGAATGTCGTATTATAGGGAAAGGAGGAGGCCGCGTGCCCCAAACAAGAACATGATCAGATGGGGTAAACGTACAACGAATAATACCCGAAAACAACATTCAGGCAACCGCACTAATGACTCATCACCAACTTTGATCGATGCAAACCACAACTACTTTAATTCGAACGACGATTGATGAACACGTCTCTCATCTAATTTGTCCATTGCTTCGGCTGGTGTGCTTTGCTTTACTATTACCTCACACTTGTGCGTATAAAGTCCACTGTAACTCCGCTCTACCACATAGATAAGACGTACAACAAATCAATCAAAGAGGAAGAAGTAGAAGAAGAAGAAGAAGAAGAAGAAGAAGGTATTAAGAAAGGAGGACGAAATGAGGATTGAAGGCTGAATCGTTTTGTATCTCAAAATAGCATCAGGGTCATGTTTCCTTTTATTCTCCTCCTCCTCCTCCTCCTCCTCCTCCTCCTCCTCCTCCCTCGGTATGTTTCTTTCAACTAGAATTGCAGTAACCCACAATATCCAATACTAGTACTGAGCTTCACACCATCAATAACTTCATTGAATTCTTTTCGTATGACCAAAATCAACGGCGCTTAAAGTACAGTTAGGAAGATATAATATTACTGTTATTGTAAATATACAAACAACCCTTATCTTGCCATGGTTCGGATAGTACCTGAGAGAGTTGAAAATACCAAAACAGAGAAGTTAGTGCTGGATTTGAAAACAAGCCTGGCTAAGTTGAAGAAAAGGGTGATGATGAAACAACCGATGCGTGTGCAAAAATGTGAGGAAAAACGTAGTAATAAATGATGATGATTATAGCGAGAATAGTAATTATACGAATAATAATGAAAGTAATAATTACCCTCTCCGTGATACATTCCATCCTGCAAAGTTCGGTGTATTCGAGTACCTGCTCGGGTTGTAGGATGATGCAAAAGGAAATGTGTATAATTAAGTGATTCCCACACGCAGCACACACACACACACACACACATGCACACACACATGCACTCACATACACATCGCAACTATCAACGTAAAATGCCGCATGAAGCAAAGAAGCACCCACCCACCCTTTGGTATGGTCTTGAGGCGGCCTGATACCTACTAGCCATTCACGACGTACAGAAGAAGAGGGGGTAGAACCTTGCGTCCAACAGCACACCTTATAACCAATATAGTAGTAATAACAAAAACAATGATCATAACAATGCCCTTCTTCCTGAATAGAAATGCTCTCCTTGGCTTCCTCCCCCCCCCTTGTGTCTTCGTTCTATGACCCTCCTCGCTTTCCCCCACCATATATTCCCTTCTTCTTCTTCTTCTTCTTCTTCATCATCATCATCATCTAATACCGGCCATGGATCGGTGATCTCCTCCAGACGCATCCGAATTGTCCTGAAATGATGCAAGGCAGAAGAAGGGAGGAGGGGAGGGAGGGAAGGAGGGAAGATGAAGATGATGATGATGATAATGAATGAAAAGAAGGTTGTTGATGGTAGAGAGAAAATACAAGTCCTCGTAATTACAAATTACAACTTGCTACGTCATCACATTTACTACTACTACTACTACTACTACTACTACTACTACGAAGACGATGCCAATGACGAAGATGAATCTGGCAGCACCCATTCTTGAAGAGGGACGTCTCGAACGTGTTGTTTGTGATCGGGGGTTGGCCGAAGGGTGGTATGTGATTGAAATAAAATGGAACCTCCGCCCATCGTGCCTGTCAAGCGATGGTGAGATCAAAGGAAGAAAGGAAGGAAGGCAAACAAAGCAGCACGCATTACACAAAAATGGGTTGTCATCGGTCGCTTTTATCACTAGCTGCTGTCTTGTATCATATCATTCATAATGTGCTCAGCCCTCCGTACCATGAAGACATCTGCGTTGAAGTTGAAGCTGATATTGGCAAATCTCGATGATCCCGGATTGAGATCGGTCACCTTGACAACAGATTGTGAGAAGATGAAAACTGATGGTAATAATGGTGGTGGTGTGAAGTTGTTTATGTAAATATCGTTTTAATATATGGGTATATGATGAGGGTGGAACGACGTACGAAGGGGGCGATGAGATTCCAGTAGCTTCGAGCCAGATCGCATTGGCTGTATGCATCAAAGAGGAGGAAGAAAAGAAAAGATGAGACAAATATGCGAAAACAGGGGAGAATAGTAAAATCATGTGAGAATATAGCTCGAAAACGTGTGGTGTGCCGATGGGTAAGGCCTGCAGCAAAAGGTTAAACACGCACACACATACACACACGCACATATGTTAGTAGTGATACCCAGGAGAGGCAAAATAGCAGAAATCACATCTCCGCCTCGCCTGACAGCATTGCTCTGGATGCGACCTGTGGTAAAATGGTGTGAAAGCGGAAGAAGTTGATAGCATTATTGAAGGGAACAAATACTTGAAAGAACCAAAAGAATGTATTTCTCATAGAAACTCATCTAAGTTACACGCACGCGCAGCATCGTGAATGTTGTCCGTGGCTGTTGAAGTACCCAAAATGAAGTGCTCCGTTAGGGCTTAGAGCAACAACTCTCTCTCCACCATTGACGCTCCTAAGGGGGAGGAGGAGGAGGAGGAGGAGGAGGAGGAGGAGGAAGAGGATTTGGCTGTTGAACTAGTTCTGACGTTTAGTTGTACTTATTTTCTTTCATTCTCCCTATTATTATTATTATTATTATTATTATTATATAATGTACTTTCCAAACATTGCAATCAGGACTAGAATCGAACTTCACGCCAATCAGCACGTAAGTTTGTAAATCATAATCCTGGAGAAATCAACTGACCAAGGAAAGGTGAATGGAAGAGGCACTCTGTCGAAGCATCCGTCATCCTGGTTACTCACAAAGCTACGCTTCCATCCCCCGCTATCTTGATTACCTGAATTAAGTAAAAACTGTCAGCGATCGATAAAAAGTGAGTATTATCCGGGAAGATCTTGCGAAAAAAATGGGCCTTTCATTCGATTAGTATTTCCGTTTGGTGCGTGTATGGAATCATACTAGATGGAGAGCTGCCGATCATACTTTTTAGTTCTGCACCGCTGTAGTCCAAAATCTGATGACAATGAGGTAAGTGGAATTGTTTTGGCTTCATTAAAGGGTCGACATTTTCAATGGTCTGTTCTAAGCTCTCACTCCTTCATATAAAAATTTTCCTTTGAATACTGGTTCTTAATGCATGTAATAATGTATTCCCCTCCTACTGGACTGGTGGTTGTAAGAGCAAACATGCGACCTCATCGTACGTCTTCACAATGAAGCACGCCTGTTGCTCAGATCTATAGATCGGCGGAATCAGGGCGAGGATAACGAGAATGGGCGACTTCATGGTTCCACCAGAGCGCACGAGGCCTCGCTACGTTCTCTCACGAAGACTAGATGGGCCTTTTGATATGCAGGGATGTGGGAATGGGTTTCTTTGCAGATCCAACAGTTGAACCGGTTCGTACGATCGATCGATCGATTTTGGTGCAACATCGGAATAAGATTCAACTCCATCCGAAATATCTCCAATGAGCAATAATTCACCTAGATTCTATAAATGCGACACCACAAAATTGTTGCCTCAATCAATGCCTTTGCTCTATCCCAGTTATCGCTGAAATCATGAGTCTAGGACCAGTAAGATTTTTTTTTCACGATGTTTTTCGGTGATACTTCCCGTTTCTGATACGGCGAATGCTCCCATATGTGTTTTTCGTTAAACCTCTGACTTGGATGAAAAACTGATCGGATAGATTTACCGCGTAAATAACTGAAGTAAAAATGTCTAACTACAAAACTGATCAATCGATGCCTCCCCCGATGACGGACGGCTAAGTAGTTCGCATGGGGGCGGTAGATTACCGCCGAAGCGGTCAGCGTTGTCTGCCAACGATCCTGCTTCTCATGATAGTGATGGGATTCCTCCTTCCTTCCTCTCCCCTCCAACCCCGCGAGAGGGTGGTGCCAACATCACTAACGTCGTCGAAACCCTCGCTTTTCGGGTCCTTCTTCTCACGCCGAGGAGAAGGAGGAGGAGGAGGAGGAGGAGGAGGAGGAGGAGGAGGAGGCATCGTTGAATTTGCCACGGGCATTCTGTAAAACCAACTAACAAAAATTAATAAATGTAGAGGGAATATATTAGCGCGAAAGAAAAGGAAGGAGAGAGAGAGAGAGAGAGAGAGAGAGAGTTAAACTGATCTTCATGCAGTGTACAAGGACCGTTGTGTATTTTTTGACCATATATAACAGTGAAGGTCTTCGTACTCGGCTGTTTGGTACCGAGGATAGAAGTACGGAGGGCGTGAGGTTGCTACCGTCCTCAGACAGAACAAAGCACCGCAGCATGGAAAATGGCGAAATGAGGAGAAGGAGCAGCAGTATGATCAACAAGCAGACGCCGCCATTTCAATCGGTGCAACGTGTGTTCGTTGGAGGTTTAGGACCGCATACCACCGTGCAGGAAATCAGGACCGCCTTCGAGCCATTTGGGTGAGCATGAGGATCGCATTTAGGGGAAGGTGGAAAACGGTTTCGAGGGAGAAGATCGATATGGGGGGTTTATCAGAAAATATTATATATATATATATATATATATATATATATATATATATATGTGTGTGTGTGTGTGTGTGTGTGTGTATGTATATATTCATATGTAATACTTACGTATATCATGCCTTCTTCTGGTTACTTCTTCCGTATGGTCGTTCTTGCTGACTGTGTGAGAACGTCGGCGGTATGCTTGCAGGCGTGCGCGTGTGCTTTTGTCCCAAAACGCATCTATCCCTTCAGTGCATGTATAATACTGTGCTGTGCAGGAGAGTTTTCGACGTGCACCTTCCTGGTGCGAACACTCAAGATCAGCGAAGCGGGCGTGGTTTTGGCTTTGTGACTCTTGGTGGGATGTCTATACAAGAGCTGAAGAAGAGAGTGCTGGGCAAGGTCATCTCCTCACAAACCGATGTAGCAGCAGCAGCAGCAGCAGCAGCAGCAGCAGCTTGATTCTTGTGTACCCGACATTTTTATTCTTAGGGCGCTGTGAGGGTGGGAACTCGCTTTGTTGACTGCAAGATAGCAGAGCCCAGTGGAGACTATCAAATTGGTAGTTCTGACGATGGCAACAACCACAGTAGAGGGGGGGAGGAGGCCCGAAGTTGGTTACGACGGATGGAGAAGACTCGTATGGTTTGCCCACGGTACTAACTAGTAGTAAGTAAGATAATTCGAAGAACTCTACTACCTAGTGGACAACTAAGAGGAGGAGGACAATTCCATCTATATTGTATATATACGAAAGCAATTCCATGACGCACAGATATTCGCACACCCACACCTCACATCCTCCTTCAGGTACTACGGCAACACGGACATGTTGGTAGAGGGGTAATCTCACAGATAATTTGATGATGCACAGTATGACGATGACGCAACAACTATGCAACAATTCACCATGTGTTGTTGAGAAACACTCGGCTATGGGGGGGAGGGGGGGAGGATTCCGAGGCAAGAACATGGGGTATAATATATATATATATATATATATATATATATATATATACATATATTCGCGTTCCAAACAGTGCTCATACGTTGACACCCTTTCCTCGCTCTCCTCCCCCCTCGTGTTTCCGGTGGTGTAGCGGGTTGCTTACGGCTGGCAGAAGGGTGTACCAAAGGGACCAAGTCCGCACCGATGGGGTCAGTGACTCTTCCTAATTCATGATGATGATGAGGATGATGATGATGATTTATACAAACATGGAGCGTGGTGTTGAACGATCACGCAACCCTTCAGTATACAGTGTGGCCTCTTTCTTTCTTAATGCACGTCGTAGCATGGCAATAATATACATAATCTACCAGCTTTGACGTCTGTCTGTTCTAGTATCTATTCGTCCTTCCGACGATGACAACGACGACGACGAAATTAATAGTTTTCTTCAATACGATGTCTCTACTAACATACATATCTTTTCAGGGTGTCGGTAAGAAGTTCTACGCACTATCCGAGGAAGAGGCATGGCGCATGGCCTGTGCACTTCCTGACAAAGTAGCGTACTGCGTGCTCTTGCATGTGCTCCTATTATACACATATATGCCGTTGATTTGGCATTGTTTTTCAACTTAAATAGTGCTAATATTATCATCATCACCAGCACCAACATTATGACCATCATCACACAAACCTCCTTCGACTTGCTGTGTGTTAACGCGGTAATCAATGAACGACTTCCCTTCCACCTCCCCCCCCCCCCCCCCCCCCCCTTAGGAGCGTGACCTCTACGAGACGATCTCTCCTGGTGATTATTACGGAATAATAGAGACGAGGGGCAGGGGCAGAAGAGAGATAATTAGAACTTTAAGATATGTGTTATAGAAAGGAATCTTAACACGAATACATACCCACACAAACATCGCTGAAACTCTGGAGAGAGCAACATGTGCAACATCTTCTCGGTGTTAGTGTGCCAATGACGGTGTTGGTGATTCTTCTTCTTCTTCTACTTCTTCTTCTTCTTGTTGTTGTTCTCCTTGTTCTTCCTCTTCCCTCTCTCTCATTTGCCAGGGCTCCCTGTGGCTGCATTCCAAGATGTGGATGGCCACATCACTCCGTTTGCATGTGACGACAAGGACAAGAAGGAGAAGATGCCCAACATCGGTGAAAATAATAGCTCGATTATTCTCTCCCTTCGGTAAGTTGTTCAGGAAGTAGTAGTCTCGGCCGGTAGAGGGGGGAGGGAGGGGATGCACGGGATAATCAATAAACTCTTAAAAATCAAATAAGACGGCATTCATAATGCTACGACAGACAGAGAATCGACCGGCTGTTGCCCCCCCCCTCTGCCTCCTCCTCCTTCTCATCTTTCCCTTCCTCTTCCTCTTCGTCGTCCTGCTTTCTTATTACCAGGTGGCAGCAGCAACAGCGTGATAGATATCTTCAGTTCATGGCCCCAGCGGTTGTGCGGTTCTTCGCAGAAAAAGTCGGAGTCAATATCACCCTCCGTGACGTGCTAATTTCAGGTAAAACTCTTATATATATATATATATATATATATATATATATATATATGTGTGTGTGTGTGTGTGTGTGTGTGTATATAATATTTGCGTTGTTCCTACACGATCATCATTCCTTTCATCATCATCATCATTGTCATCATTGATCATTATATAAACACATTACATTTAACAGATAGCTCTGGATTTGGTTTCAGCTCCCGTGCCGCTTCATTGTCTACCTATTCTCCCTCTTCTTCTTCTTCTTCTTCTGATCGTCGTCGTCTCCTTCTTTCCGGTGTATATTGGAAACCATCGTTTCACTGGATCATACCAAAGATTAGGTTGTTGTTGTTGTTGTTGTTTTGGGTTTCTTCGCTAACTCTACATAGTAGCATCTAGCGTATAGAGATATTATGGAATTGACTCTTCTTCCCTCCTCCTCCTCGCTACATACAGATTTAAAAACATAGACGAGCAAAGGCGTTTCTGGCAGAGCTTCAGATCAATATTATCCACCCCTTCCTCTCCCCACTCGCAAAATAGTAGCAGCAGCCATCACAACAACTTCACCGATGAAAGAAGGCTGATGAGAGAAAGTGACATGACGGGTTTCAGTAAAATGTGGGAAATGGACAACGTCTACACAAGAAACAGGTCCTCGGACATGAAGAAGGGGGGGGGGGCAAGGGCGAGCAGTGGGGTTTGCCAGAATACCACTACGCAGTATATTATGCGAAGTATAACGATGAATCAAACACGAGGACAAAAATTTGGTGTAAAGTAGTTTGCATACATTATTTATATATCCGTGTGTATTGTATAGTCCACATCATATTATTCATTTATCACTTAGAGCGTGGCGCATGGCATACAGTGCAAAGCGCACCAACACTCCAAAGTATTTAAACGAGTGGTTTACGGAGAAGAAGAAGGAGGGAGGAGCGTCGGCTTCCTCTTTGAGTTTCCACCGCCCTCTGGTGAGTGACATGATAGCAGGAGCAGCAGCAGGGAAGAAGAGAGGGGCGAAGAAATCTTAGCTTTTTTGAGATGGACGGAATTTCCCTTGAATAAAGTGCATAAAATACACCGAGATATATTGATGATAACATGAAAAAATATCATGCCCGATAAAAATGCAAAACATCCCGCAAGGAAAAAATAACACGAAAATGTATCACAAGACCGATGAGGCAATTATTGTCGTCAACATTATCATCTCGTTGTACTTACTTTTTCTTCTTCTTCTTCTTCTTAGATTCCATTGGAGCTAGATGGTATAGACAGCAGCAATGGAAGGCTGCGCTACCGTCAAATCCCATTTTCAAAGTAATCATCATAGAATTTGACGACGACAGCACAGAGAAAAATACAATAATAATACACGAAATGGCGAATTATGAAGGCTGTTCTTACACTTGAAGTAGTGTCATTGTGAAACTTCGCATACCGCGCAAACGATCAAGTTGAAATAGACCATCCCACCGTCATTTACTGTTGTATAGATCGATGTGGCAGACGCATTCTGTGCTAAGGGATTATCCTGGAGATGAATTCAGCATCGTCAACATGGTCGTCGGAATAGCTAATACAATTGTGTCATCATCATCATCCTCCTCCTCCATCTTGATTTTAGAAGCCTTTCTCTCTCAAACCTTCTTCATCTTTTTCTTCCCATTATTTCCACCCAATATATATATATATATATATATATATATATATTTAAATATAAAAAAATATTTTCTATCTATCCGCAGACCAAGATCATGAATGAGCGAGGAGGGCTGCTGTCAACCGAAGACGACGACGATGGTGGTGGTCGTTATAGTGAGGCTGAGAAGCGTTTACTACAGCTCTCTGAGGACGAGATCACGGTAGTAGACGCTCTTTTGTTTCTCTTTCCTTTTCTCTTCATCATCATCATCATCATCGCCGTCGTCGTCGTCATCATCATCCTGTACGCATTGATATTTGAAGAAGTGAGCAGCAGCTTGTGTACATGCAAACATGCATACATACAAACGCACTACTCAGACGCATCTTGGCAAGTCGATAGGGAGGGTTCTGCGCTGGGCGAAGACGCCACGAATGAAGAGGATGAGGTCATCATCATCTCTCGTCGCGTTGTCGCAATCGCCAATGCTCTCGTGCATATTATACCTCGAAATATTAGAGGAAACAATTACTGCAGCCCAGAAATCTCCTGACAAGCACCACCTACAAAATCAACGAATGATTGATTAATAATGATGAAGGAGAAGAGGTAAGTCTATCCACCCGATATCAGGTATTACTGGCAGATATATCCGGATGTGCCTTGTGTGAGTGGGAAGCAGCACAAAGGTTCGTCCCTTCCTCTCTCCCAATCATCATTTTCCTTCTTCAGCTCTGCGAGCTCCGTGAGCAGCTAGGCAACATACTGACTTTTTCGTCTACTTCTCCTCCTTCGATACAGTCGGGGGAAATAAGATGCTTCTGCGTGCCTCGGGGAATGGCTCTATACTCATCACCTGTCCGGGGAGAAACGTATATTTGCATGCTTACGCCTGTTTGTCGAGTGTAGCTCTTGAGAAAGTTCCCCAAAATTCTTTATGAAAATGCTACATACGTGACTCTCTCTCTTTCTCCCCCCCCCACGCACGTACATATACAATATATATATATATATATATATATATATATACACTATATATATATATATATATATATATATATATATTCACACAATATATTTTGAATATACTAAATACACCTAAAAAGTAATAATATTTACTACACATGAAAGTGCTCATCAATTCGGTTCGCACTGCCTGTACCTGCTTCAATCCGTCCGCTGGAAATGCAAAATATGAGTCTAAAGGACCTTACCGTGGTAATGTTTTACAACCAAAAATACGCTCTATTTAGTCCATACTGATGGTGTTACATATACCATATTTCACCGGTTTTTTTTTCCCCTTCGCAGCGCAAGTTTTTCTCCAACGGGAGCAAGCAGGAGTTCCCATTTGCTCTGCTCGAGGATGTCGTACCTGAATCTAAGGAAACAGTCGGTCAACATTCTCATGGCAGCATGGAAGATATCGGATGATCGTATTATAATGTTTATTGAATCGTGAGTATATAATGCAGCTTATTAGCCATGTCAATTAGCTAGCTAGCATTGCTAGATTGCGCTCGCGGCGCCACATGCATGCTAATAATTACATGATGAGAACTTCAGTGTCATCTGCGTGACACACGTATGTGAGAATGCAACTCGATAAAAAACGGGGCGGCGGGCTAGCTAAATAGCTATATGATAGCGCAGGATCGGGTTGGATGTCGTCCACGCATGCATGTGCGGTGCGCTGTCTAGCTAGCTAGCTGAGTCTACATGTGTGGCAGTAATGGCAGCTGCTAGAACAATCAGGTGTGTTCTAGTGTGTCTAGCTAGCTAGGTGTGCCGGTTAGCCGGGCTAGCGGCGTTTGAGTAATTTAGTGCGCTTAGTGTTGTAATTCGCATGCCAGCATGGCATTATGGCATGCATGGTAGCATGTCTAAATGTACATCTAGACATCATCAGATTCGCTTATGGATGCTGCGAAAATTACTGCGCCATAAAATAATTTGTGCGGCGCGCGCGCGTGTCCTGCTGTCATCACGCATGCCTTATTCTGAAAAAAATTGTTTTGAATTATGCTAAGACTTCAATAACGATGAAAACGTGTCCGTGCAACACGCCCATGCATTGGCAAACATCAAGTTCGCACAGAAACTTCAGTACTAGCATACGGATGATCAGTTCTCCGATCAGTTCTCCGATCAGTTCTCCGAGCAGTTCTTGGTGAGCATATTTACAACACGGCGGACTCAAAAGAGATTCTGCTCATCTTTGCCACAATTCATAGACAACCGTATCAAGCTGTTCCCTTTTCAGCTTACTCCATAGCAGCCTTGGAGAGCGCCTGATAATCAGGAGTTCCAAACCCACTTGCAGCATCCCATCCTTGGATCGCCTTGAAGCCGTAGCCAGTGCCAGCATCGTTCTTTCCACTCTGAACATCTTGGAAAGCGCTTGGGTTCTTGTAGATGAAGGGGTTGAGGAATCCCATTGGAGACTTTCCAGCGTTGAGGCGGAGGCCATTCAAAAGAGCAAAAACGCCAGCAACAACAGGGCAAGATGCGCTCGTGCCTGCAACTCCAGCGAATCGGCCGGAGGTGGCTACGCAGTAAGGAGTCTTTGTGCCTCCAAGTGCGGCAACATCAGGATACGCACGACCTGTGCGGTTCCAGTAGCTCTGAGGAGGCAGGTCAGCGTCCTTGTTATCGAGGTACGATTGGACTGCGCTCGCTTGATACGAAGGAATGTCGAAAGTGTTGGAGAATCCTCCTCCACCAGCGCTCCATACGCTCTCGGCTCCGATTGAATCGCCCTCAAAGTTTGTGCCCCCAACAGCAGTGATGTAAGGTGACGCAGCAGGGAAGTCTGGATTGAAGTGCCTCTTGCTGAACAAGCCACCGCATCCTTCGCGACCGCACACACCCTGATCACCAGAGGCGAATAGAATGGAACGTCCCATAGCACCAAGCTTCATGAAAGCTGTGTTGCAAGAGAACATGTACTCAGTTGAGGTTTGCTGTGCCTCATCATTTCCGTATGAGACTGAATGGATGTAAGGAGAGGAATCGTCGCTGGTGATTTGGTTAGCCCACTTCAGAAGAGAGTATTGAGAATTGTAGATCACGGTCAAGGGTACGCTTGGTGCAACGCTACGGATGTATTCGATATCAAGCTCTGACTCCACACCAGCACTTGGGCTGTTGCCCCCGACTATCTTGTCCACTTCCACATCACGGTGGCAGCTCTTGCTGAAGGAGTCGATATCGGATGGCTTGAAGTACTGACCTTGGAACTCTGCAACAGCCATGGTGTTATCAGCGGATGCAGTGAGCTTGAGGTCTTTCTCAGAAGTAGGGAGCTTGTATCGCTGAGCGAGGACTCCAGGAGTGACGAGGCCCTTGCAACCAGCAGCATCACAATCGTTAGGCCAGTTTCCAGACCCGGTGAGGTTATTCAATCCAGAGTCGCGGAATCGTGGGAACTGGTAGAGCTCTCCAACCATTATAACATCCTCAGCAATGTCGTCAGGGAGGGAGTATCTGCTGCTGGCGCGAAGAATGCGAACGTGCCTGTGGGATTTGTGACGGAAAGCGCTGATTCTAGTTTTGAGAGCGAGCTCAGCAGCCTTGACTGGCATCTCGACCTCGATCATATCTCTGTTTGGTGACACCTAAAATTGCAAATTGAGGAATAAGATTCTGTCATATAGCCAACCAATATTTCGAATGTGAATTTTATACCATGCACGTATTTTGTAACATAAACCTACCGTAGTTCTGATGGCTCCAGCCTGTGCGAAATGAAGGCGCACGCGCTCGACACGGGCTTTAGGTACATCAAGGAGCTCTGTGATCTCGGCAACAGAAAGGTGCTTTCCATACCGTTCGTGTGCAGGCTCTGAGACCTCCCAGAATACCTTCTCCAAAGCGCGGCGGTTGCTCTCATCGACTTTCACAACTGCGGTTAGAGTCATCATTTCGTGAGCATCTGCACGACCTAAGTTCTCCCATCGAGAGGTAGCGGTATTGTGCAGCGGGACGGTGGATTCCAGAGCCACACGGCCGAAAGCGGAAGGAAGGAGCAGCAGGAGGAGTTGCAGCGCCATGGTTTCTTAAAATGGTTTTCGCGCAAGGTAGTTGGCATAAAATTGCATCATTCCACACAATTTATTGTGAAATTGCCTGCGTTTTACCAATTTTAATTGCATTCTACCATGTCTTAACTATCAAACACAAATCTATTTTATATTCTAGCGTGCATGGAAATCTGAGGCTGGTCTAGATTCAGACAATGTCTCGGCTCCGACCGTGAATGTTCGGTAATTAATTTGTTGGGCCAATTTTGGTTGTCGTAAGGGCAAAGTGTATGCAATTTACACTATAAATCAAAGATATTCACCGACTGGTGATGAAATTGGGGGTACGGTAGGTAGTGTACATGTAGATCTAGGTCGGTACTACCGGATGTTATGGTGAGTGGCTTTTCTTGTTCTTTTTTTCATGGGATGACGCGTGAAAACCTTTCAAATAAATATTTAACGGAGAAACATCTTACCGTTTATTCCATGAGGGATATCATTCAAAAACTGTCTATACTCTTTGTCGCATAAACGAAATAGAAGGAGTTTTAACTAGACGTCGTTGCTTCGGCATGGCGGCGGGTTCAGCCCGTGCCCGATCTGGGTCAAGAGCATGGACTCTGTTCCTTATGGCGATCATCGCCTCATTGAGCATATACACACCTCCCAGTAGAAGAGGAAAAGTTGGCGTTGTGGTTCACAGAGGTCATCGGAGAGATTTCGACAACCATCACGAAGCATCCGCAATTGGAAAGCGTCGGGAGGTCGGCGGCCCCGCATCCGTTCGCGTGCTGTTTGGGAGCATGATGGGAGGAGGGGAGAGGATGGCTAGGCGACTAGTCCATCTTATCAATTCGATACATGCAAACTCTTCGAGCGGGACTGGCCGTAGCAGAGAGAGCGGTTGCCCAAGAACGTTTAACGCAACGGCGACTGATCTTGCGGTAATATTACAGATACAAAGGGAGAAGAAGGGCCATAATACGATGCTTCACTGAGACGACGTAGTATATTTACTAATATAATATTGTGATCAGTTCCTCCCCCCCATCCCCATACACTTCATACTTTCCACAGGAGTTTGAGCCTGAAGACATCGCAACAGAAAGATTTGTCGCAGTTGTGATGGCAACATACGACGGCTCCCCCCCAGAGACTGCCGAATGGTTTTGTCGGTAATATTATGTAAGAGAAAATTTAAATATCGTTGATTATTATTGTTGCAACGTTTTGTTCAATTACTATCTGCCTGCATAGATGGTTGAAGGAGGCTGTAGATGACGAGAGGATCGGAAATGATCTGCTCAAGAATCTCAGGTGATGATAATGAGATAGTATAGATTGATTATCAAGATTACAGTGTAGTAGAGCAAACTGCTCTAGGAAAGAGCTTCACCAATTCTTCCACAGGGAATGACAAAATAGAGGAGACACCTGATATTGGAAAGGGAAATTTACCTTGAATTTTCTCAACGGCCAGAGATGATCCTTTTCTATGATACAGCCTACTTCTTAAATAACGAAAATAAAGTTATTAAATTCCGTAGGGGTCATACTGTGATTTGTCCTTCCACTCATAAACCACCTTTACAATCATCATCATCATATCTCTTACTCATCAGATTCTGCGTTTACGGATGTGGCAGTTCTGTCTACGGAGAAAATTACAACAGGGCCTCCAAGGAAGTATATCGCCACCTTAAGATGCTAGGGGGGCAGCCAGTGATGGCCCACGGTGATGGCGATGAAAGCCAGGGAAATTTGGAGGTATGTATGGGAAGACGCCGAAGCTACAGTCTGCTTTTGATGACACTCTTTTCTCTTTCAGCACCAATTCGATACTTGGAGTGCTCGTTTATGCGATGGTTTAGTCTCTCCTCGAGGTTACCCAATTGCCCCCTCCCAACTGTCTTGTTGATAAGTCATATCAGTTCTGCTTACCTAGCCTAGATTTGTGAAAAGGGTCTTTTCTTTACATGGAATGATGTGGTGGCGATGATGGTGATTTGTGTGTTTAATTAGCTTACTGTTGAGGACGTGTCGTAGTTGTCTTGTGGTTGTGTTTGCGCCATATCATCATCGATGGATTCATGATCAAATAGGCGAAAACGAAGGAAGTGGGGGTACAGAAGAAGAGGTATATGATGACGATGACGATGATGATGAGGACGACGAGGAGGAGCCTCGTTCTTCTGCACAAGTGGGTGATATAGAAGACATAGCGAATGGACTTGGAAGTGCAGAGATTAGGGAGGATGAAATGCTCAAACCTATGATTCGCAAATCTCTCACAAAGGTAACGATCATAACGGCGACAGTGGCGGTAGTGGTGGTGGTGGTGGTGGTTGTATTAGGGGGTAGTAATATACCTTGAATTATCCATGATGCTTTACTTTTGGAGTTGATGATAAATGAAAACTATTACTATTACTACTACTACTACTACTACTACTACTACTGCTGCTGCTGCTGCAGCTAGCCCTGCTACCATCATCATTATCATAATCATCATCATCATCATCATTCACAAAACTACAATCACTTTGTTTGTCGCAGCAAGGATATCGGCTTGTGGGGACTCACAGCGGTGTGAAGCTATGCAGATGGACAAAGGTCTAAAGCAGCAGCAGCAGCAGCTGTAGAAGCAGTCAGACAGATGAGGCACCATTTAACGCTTGAAAGGAAAGCATATAATCACAACACGATGGGTTGCAATGATGATAATGATGATGATGATGATGATTGATAACAAAGTGATAGTGATACCGCTGTGATAGTACCAGGGTGAGTGCATCGTCATCCCTTATCGCTGCGTTTGCGACATGATAACACTCTCCCCCTCCTCCTCCTCCTCCGACTCCTTTCGCATTCCCCACGTGAACCACCGACTACAACTTCCTTCTTAGGCTCAGCTTCGTGGTCGTGGCGGCTGCTACAAGCATACGTTCTACGGCATAGAATCACATAGATGTAGGGAGTAGCAGCACTACACCAACTTTTACACCATTTCGCCTGTTCTTCTTTCATTGAGATTTGCTTCGTCTGATTGTCATGATTAAATCAATTCCATCCCATTTTACGTTCGCTCCCCTGTCTTCTCCTCCTCCCCCCCCCCCCTCAAGGTATGGAGGCTACTCCTAGCCTGGCCTGTGCAAACAAGTGTGTCTTTTGCTGGAGACATCACACAAACCCAACAGGGACGGAGTGGCGTTGGAAGGTGAAAAAGAACAACAACAACAACAACAGCAAGAAGAAGAAGAAGAAGGAGGATACGAAACGTTTACTTTACAAATGATTCCTCATCTATATGCCTAGATGGAACCTGCGGAGGAAGTGCTGGAGGGTTTCTTGCAGCATCACTATCAAATGGTGAAGCAGATGAAAGGGGTCATTCCTAATATCTTTAATCGACGACTAGTGTATGGGGAGATAGATAGAGAGGGGCTTTATTGAAGCATTGGTGATTTCTATTGGACCTGCCGTGCATTGGAGAAGCAAATATAGTATGTGTTCTTCCTATGCAACAACAACAACAATAATAATTCAATTTCCTGGTTTGTCGAACGAATCAGGTGCCAGGAGCTACAGAAGAAAGGTGCAGTGAGAAACATTACTTCCTTACATTCTTCTTGAACAATAGCGTATACCCTACTATGGCTCTGTCTTTGGCTATTTAATTTATTGATTCTTGTCAGGCTGAAGGAGGCAAAGCAAATTCGACACTGCGCTCTTTCCCTCGTTGGAGAACCGATTATGTGAGCGTGAATAAGGAAAAGAGAAAGAGGAGGAAGAAGGGGAGGACAGGAGGAAATAGAAGCCTATCGTCTCCATCAAAACTAAACACCACCACCACCAACAACAACAACAACAACAACAATAGTACAAACGTCGTCGTCTTCTTCATCGGAATCGTTATAAGGAAAGGTGTTCGTAGGTACCCGGAAATTAACAAGCTATTATGCGGGCTACACCAGCGAAACATCTCCACGTTTTTGGTCACAAATGCCCAGTTTCCAGACAGAATTCGGGCACTAGACCCCCTGACACAGCTTTACGTGAGGTGTGTGAGAGAGAGAATCAGACGTCAGGAAAGTACTGGAGATAGATGTACCATTGGTGCTATTTCCTTCTCTTTGCTCCTGAGATTCTTCTGCAGTGTATGTGTCCTCTTAACTGTGCATTGGTTGATCATTCGTAGTGTGGACGCAGCGAACGAATTGGATTTAAAACGGATAGATAGACCGCTCTTTGCCGATGCGTGGAAACGGTTGTTATCCCGAGCACAACTCTGCATTTAATATGTGTATATATATATATATATATATATATATATATATATATTATGTTCTCATTCTTGAAGTCAGTATTTCGTTCATATACCCCATCATTTTATTACCTGCACAACACCTCCTGCCTCTTTCTTCCGCTTCCTATAAAAATTGGAAAGGCTTCTGGAAAGTCTGGATGAGCTTCGAAAGAAGAGGCACACACGGACTGTTTACCGCCTCACGTTAGTCAAAGGGTAAGTGGTGCGCCAATTGCTACTTACTCGAAAACACCAACACAGGCAGTATGCATCTTTTATTATTGTTGACTTCATCAATAAAAATGATCGAAATAGCGGTCTCCGATATATGATTTTATTTATCATATTCTCTCTCTCTCTCTCTCTCTCTCTCTCTCTCTGTGGGTGTGTGTGGGTGTGTGGCGTGTACGTGCAAATGATGTAAAATTGTGTTTGTTTTGTTTGTGGCAGGTACAATATGCAAGATGTTGAGCAGTATGCACGACTTATTGTTCGTGGCAGACCCGATTTCATCGAGATAAAGGCGAGAGCAGTTGATGTCACTGTTGTCGTTATTTATGAATCACATTGCGTACATGTATTCTTTATGCGTGTTCCCTATTCTATCATGTGTTGATGATACAGACAACTAAAATACTTAGCTCCTTCCCAAATATATGTAGGGTGTGACATTCTGCGGTGATGGAGGAAAAGGGAAAGGGGTGGGAGAACAGCAGAAGATAGCAAAGGAGAGGAGGAAACAGAAGGCAGATCGTAAGGGAAGTACCTGCTGCAACAGCACAAGAACTTTAACTGATGATGTGACAACGGCGAAAGAAGAAATGATAGAGGGAGGAGGAGGCGGTGTGGGTAATGATAACGGCAACAAAGGAAACGTTGATACAGCGAGCAGGGGAGCCGCATCATCATCATCATCATCATCATCATCATCGTCATCGTCAGTTCTGACCATGAAGTCTGTGCCTTACCACCAGGAGGTCGTAGACTTTGCACAGAAATTGCTGTGTAAGGTTCACGAGATAATCACCAAAGACGAAGACGAGAAAGGAGAGGATAAAGAAGAGAAGGAAGAAAAAAGAGAAGGAGAATCAGAAGGAGGACAGCAACTGCGACCAGGGAGCCAGGATAATGCAACCGCTGCCAACAGTACCGCATACTACGGCCTTGCTGCAGTACACGAACACTCATGTTGCGTGTGCATTGCCAACTACCGACGATACTATGATAGCCGGAGGAGGACGTGGCGCACGTGGATTAACTATGAAAGATTCAATCAGCTCTGGCGGCGGTGGAATGAGTCCAAAATCGAGTTCGATGCGGAAGATTACATGCTTGACACACCGAAGTGGGCACAGTTTGGTGCTCCAGAGAAAGGCTTCGATCCAGCCATGAAACGCCATTACAGGAATAAAGGAAGAAAAAATCAAGTATCTGCAGCAGCTTCAAGCCCTAAGGACAACATGAATGTCTGAAACTTGTTCAATCATCATTCAAGCTTCAATCGGAAAGTTGTATAGCTATATAGGTGAACGAGGTATTTTATTAGTGCATCGTTGCGCATTTATTTTGGTGCGCTGTGTGGGGGCGAACACACGAAAAAATCAAAATGCACTGTGATGATGCGCTTGAGCACACTCATGCTTGACATTGCACGTATCGAGATATGCGCGTGGTGTGGTCGCCACATGAGAAATATCTTCAACGCGCCGCAGATTAGACACTATCTGAGATGCTTGCACGAGTATTATTTAAATCTTACAAGCTAGCTATTTTGGTCATTAAAACACAGTTCGTGCGAAAAATGTGATGCATGTGCGTGTCATGTCATCGAGCACATGCCCATTCCAATTATACCACATGTATAGCTACACACCTATCTGTATTTCGCAACACTTCGTACACGATGACTTCGACGATGATCATGGCCATGCATGAAGCAAAGTGTTAAGCTTGAAGCCGTGGCTTCGATCAGCAATGTTCAATCACGGACATAAAACTTCATTTGGGGTTCATTCTTAGAGCATCTGGGTATCAAAGATTTAGTCACAAAAGATCCATACAAGGCGAAGTGGAGTGTGAAGATCCAATCGCAAGCCGTTCGGCATCGAACCACAGGAGAAGACTACTTCATAAATATTTGCCGATGCTGTTCGATTTTTTGCGTCAGCGTCCTCCAGCGACTATTTCCATCCATTTGATCCTTAGCGACAACACGATTCACATAATTTCTCTGTAAAATATCAGGGTTTTCAGTGTTTGCATTCCAGTATCTAAGTTTTATTATGTCTAAATTATTTGCGTGTTAATTCAGAACAATATTTCCGGAACAATGACCAGAAGCCTGCGGGTCAAATATGATAAAAATACAGGATATTTTACGGTTTGCGACAACTAAATTTGGATGTAATTTTCCCTGAAATCTTGAAAAATCCAACAATCTGAATAATACTACCTACCACACCAATTCGCTACATCGATCACCCCCCCCCTCCTATCCATTCACGTATCCTTCAGGTTTCCACGCTATATCATTCGCAAAGGGATTCTCCCCACAAATAATCATCAATAGTGAATGATAGAATGAGCTTCATCCTGGACATTATTCACGAGTTCTTGGCCCCCGTTGCCTCACTTGCAGCAGGGGGGTATGCATACATGATGCTAACAGAAAGCGAGGATGACGTCCATGCAGTCAGAGTGGCGTGTGGAGCCAGTACAGCTGCGGTTGCCCTAGTTTATTTCTTAATTATGATGGTAAAGGGACGCCCAGGAAACGGGAGTGAAGAAATTATCACGGTCTGGAAAAATGCAGATTGTATTCGTTCATCATGTCTCCTTAAATATGACTGACATTGAGTGATCTCTTGTTAGATAAGGACGGGGGGGAAAACATATCACACTCCGAAGAGGAAACATGACGCCGACAATGCCCAAAGCAAGCTCATATGGCTTGGTGTCGGGACTGCTTTTCTTGTCACTATGCACATCAAACTCGGGTGCGTATTATCCTGCATGATAGCATAGCTTCTAGGATTCTAGGAATGGATGCTAATTTGACGCAAAGATATAAAACTAAATTATGCTGCTTTATCAGGGTTATTGTTCCTCTAGCTATGCAGGCAGCCCTGCAGCCGATTCTTTTGCTGCAATCTGCCATTTTCAACGTGTGTGTCCTTAACCGAAGCGCCACGGTAGGTTTACCACTATCTTCTTGCAGAAAGAACTGTGCACGGATTCCCTGATCATAATATTGTACAACAGGGTCATCTACAGCGACCGTGGGACAATGAGAGCGTTTTTTCGCAGGTCTCCACCGACATGCGCAAAATGAAGAAGCAATTCCAGGATATGCAATCAGAGATGGCGGGAGAAAAGGTAGCGCTATCTAGCCACATTGTACCTGTCTCTACATAAAGCAAAGCATCTGACCGAAATACAGATGAAAATAATCTTAATCGAGCCGAACCTTTTCGTCATTCCAGGTATCGCGAAGATTAACGGCAAGCGAGCGGCGAAATCGAAACCGTGTGGCTCGCCGGAAAAGGTAAAGCCATTTTACCGAAATGGAGGAGAAGGAACTTGAGTATTCTATATAGTTTATGCATTAATGACACGTAGAACAAAAAGATAAGCATAATTGACGAAGTTATCACGGGTTTGAAAGCCATTAAGATCAACAAAGGGATGAGGCCTAGAAGACTAGGGATAGTTCATGCATGATCTGTAGGTGTTCATTCAAATTCATGCAGCTATTAGTACCATATTTTTGACCTTCATAAATTTCGATAACGAACTTGTGCATACTAGCATGATGGGTCGTGTCAGACAGAGAGACAACCTGTTAAAATAGCCACATCGTACAGTAGCATGTGCTCAGCATGTCAGATATACAGAGTGTCGTGTGCGTGCATCACATGCATGCTGCTGCACGTTTATTCACGCCAATGCGCTAGCTCCCTAAGTGACGAAGCTGGACAGTGTGTGCACATCATGTCATGATCGTGCGAATTATAGAATCAACTGCACATGCTAGCATGCACGATCGAACGCAGCGGCGACAAGCACCGTTTGTTTGTTTCACGCATGTTCAAACTGTGGCCGCGCTCGCCACTTTCCATGCGAGAGCATGTGATTCGCACACGCAATGATCAGTGCCAGAGTGCACAGCTCCATGGCACACAGTGTATGCGTGCATGCCAGGCTCGTGGGGTGCCTAGCTAGCAGCTAGATGCCCGCGCATTCCACGCCCAAAATGAAGTCCATGTACAGGTCTAGTCATGCCAGAATCGCATGTGCACACATGCTGTGCTGAAAATGTGGTTTAGCAACGCACATCTCTAGCTAGCTAGGTCTCACAGATGCACCAACATGACAACTGCGTTGCATGTCTGTCATTAATCGTCCAAAGCGCAAACAATTGAATGAATTCCTTGCCTTTTCGTTCATTAGATGTGCACAAGCTCCAATTCTCTCACGCACGTCTTTTGGCGGTTGTCAATGTGCGCACATGCTGCAAAAACTCTCCATTTTCGCGACTGCAATGTCAAGGGCACATCGATCCACCATTTCGACCTCTGACTTCAGAAATGAAAGAAATCACTGACACCTAGTCGACAGACACCACGCACCTTGGGCGATGTGCGCTAGTTTCGTAGAGTCTTCTGCGACATTGCCGGGCCGGAGGCAAAGGAGCGGAACCAGCTACCTATCGGTGACATGGGGGGACACGGGCGAAAGTCACCTGCGACAAGACGGGGATTGTCGCACCCCCAAAATGACGGATATCGCAGTGCAAAATGCCCGCGTGCGAGACCACTCTGGCAGTGCAGTGGAGTCCTTTCCAGCGTTTGGATGCTGTGGCGAATTGATTCGCATCATTGTGAACCACCATCGGTGCCGCCTCACAAGGCAAACTTAGGAGGACAAAGACAATGATGATAAAAAACAACGCCCAAAGTGTAAACCAAGCACCTGCATTCTGGCAAAAATCATTCCAAGAGCAAACTATACTACATTTCGGAACCGCAATGGTAATTTGAGGCGACATGAACCTCAAAAACGTTTCAGCCATTTTCAGATACCATCAAATTTAGTTAGAATCGGCTTGGATAATTTCCTAAAATAAATCGGAGGTCGCCTTAGTAATTTCCTAGCAATCTCATTTCGGAATCCGACTGCTCGGATGGTCTGACCCTCCCCTCCCACAGGCTCCTGTCTCTTCGCAGGAGCTACGAATCCTTAGACTATACAAGAAGGGATGAGGGGGGGGGAGATTCGGTTCTTCAACGTGCTGCTGATTCTCTCTATCTTCTTCGCGTGTCGGCCGAGGTCGCTCCCACTCCACCAGTGATATGTGATCCAAGTGTTAAGTTGAGTTGTTGTTGTTGTCATATATCGGCTCATCAGGGAACCTAGACTTAAGAATGCTGCATTCAAGAATACACAAGGGAGACGACGAACAGGACTAAGGAGGAAATCGCACATATCGTTTGTACCATCATTCTCCTCGTCGTCACCGATCCAGATGTCGCTCTGGTGTCTACGGGGTGGATGTTTCTCAATGCCAGGGCTCGACGGCCTTCAGGACGTGTTCCTAGACCGCAGTGGAATTCGACCTCCACAATCTATCGAGAAAGTCAGGGAGAAGATGGAGAGAAAGAAGAAAAGAAGAGAACGAAAAGGCATGGAGACATCTTTAGAAGAGTGCAAAAGTAGATTCAACCTCTCGACCGACGTCGTAGCTCATATGCGCGGTAAAATACCTGAAGTAGCGGCTGTAATGACAAAGGACGATGGCAAAGTACTCAGCGCCAGGTTTGCAAAGGCAGCTGAATTAAAGAGGAAGTATGAGCCACCTTCCATCCAATCACAACGAACAAGCACAAGGAGGGCACAAGCGCAGGCAGCAGCAGAGGCTAAGGAAATTCTTAGAGGTACTGGTGGACTGCTTGCACCCAGACGTGAAGCAAAGCAAATCGACAATCTCGTAGAGATGCAGCGTTTCTCATCATCATATGATAGTCACGAGAGTGCGATCGAGAGAAATCCGGAGCTGTTCGGAGTTGAAGCGCTGCGCTACGTTTGTAGCTGGCCGGGCGTGCTGGTGGAGGGGTTTGAATTGTTCGGAGTTGACAGTGTTGATCTTGGGGATATTGTCACCTTTGATTCGATTAGTGTTTCCGGGAAAACGGGGAGAGAGGAGAAGCATGTTGTTGCCCAAATTTTCACTGATACAAACAACTCGAAAAAGTCGACGCTTGGCCTCATCAGCGCTTTCAGGGAGCAAGACCAGGTCCTACTTGAAGTGATGACCAGAAATATGCATCGGGAAGGAGTCGGAGGAGTACCGCTAGGGATTGTCGAAGCGGTTACTCGCACTCGTATCCTCATCAGAGTGGAATTCTGGGCAGAACCTGCGAAGGCCGAGAAACTTCTCGAGGCGTTAACCGAAAACAAATTGCCAAACATATTTAACAAGTATCGAGACCCCACATCACAAACTGATGACATCGAATCCTTGATGGCGCAGAGGAGAAGTGAGAGTCGTAAGGCTGCCGAGAAGGACGATCGGTGCAGGTATGTCCATTCAACCGCCTCGGAGGGTGAAGAAGGCGATAGATACGAGGATGTAGCGGCTCCAGACATGGAGCTCGAGATGGAGACGCTGTTTGACCGATTCCGCAACATTTCCACTGGCCCCCGTCTTTATGATGCCCAATTTGCCTTTCGCAGTGGTCTCGTTTCCAAGCTCTATGATCATCAAATTGATGGTGTGAATTGGATGTTGAAGCGAGAGCGGCCAGATCAACTGCAACAGCCGAATAACCGGCACGATGTTAATAAATGGAAGCTGCCACCTCTCTGGAGCCGCAAGGGAGCTAAATTTGTCCACTCCCTCTCGCACTACGAGCAGCAGAATAGGCCACTTCACACGTTGGGAGGGCTATTATCTGATGACATGGGTCTGGGGAAAACCATCCAAACTATTGCTCTTATCGTGGCGAATAGACCGCGTGTAGAAGAACAGGGAGGAGGGGGGGGAGCAGGCAACGACGATCATGACGATGTTGCCAAACTGCTACTTAAATCTGAGGGAGGAGGAGGTACGGCTAGCAGTAAGAATGAGAAACAAGGTAATTGCTTCAAATACAACAACAACAACAACAACAATTAAAGCGAAGGAAGCAATATATTCACGTATAGTTCGTCAGTCACAAAGCAAGTACGTGAGCAGCTACCTATGAGAGATAATACATGAAAACGCGCAGAAAAGAACATTACAACGAATAGAAGTGATAGAGGCGTAAGAGAGTCGAAAAAGCAACAGCAGCACACACACACACACACACACACACACACACAGAAAGAGAGAGCGATATTCCGCGCAATTTTTGAACATTGACAAAAACAAGTTAATGCATAAAGTTGCTAAATGGTTGCTAACAATAGCTGACGTACGAATTGTCTTTTTATTTGCTACTGTTACATCAGAATCGCAAGCGGCGTCTTCATACACTTCTACTTCTTCTTCATCATCGTCTTGGTCCAATTTAGGCGTAGATCGGCTGCATGTTGGTTCCAAGACGACGCTTATCGTGTGCCCCTTGGGTGTATTGGCCAAATGGGGACAGGAGATCAGGCGACATGCAAAAAAGGGTGCTCTAAGTGTATTGACATATCACGGACCAACACGATTTAGTCTCTTGGGAAGCCTCCATAACTACGATGTCGTTCTTACGACCTACAGCACCCTTACTAATGATTTCCGCCTCGCTACTACGAAGAACTTCAAGTTTAAAGGGGGGGGGATACCGAGTGGAGGAATAGTCAAAGGCGTGGACAATGTAATGCAGACGGTGCAGAATGCTGAGGCAGTGCGACGGGAGCTATTTGATCGTAACTTCCACAGGATTGTACTGGATGAGGCTCATCTCATTCGCACACGGAGTTCCAACGTCTTCAAAACGATGTGCTCTGTCATGGCAACACACAGGTCAGGTTCCTCCCCTTTTTCCTTTTGCTGATTTTTGGGTATTGTCCGCTTTCGGCGGGGGTGAGTGATGCTGATGTCACTAATTGAGAATGGGAGTGGTAATTTTGGATGATGATGATGATGATGATGATGATGATGATGATATTTAACTACCAACAAAAGGTGGTGCTTGTCGGGTACACCCCTGGTGAATTCCCCAGAGGACATACAGAGCTTGTTGGAATTCCTCAAAGTGGAACCTTACTGTCTCAAATCGGGACCTACAATGTGGAAGGATTACATCTCAAAGCCAGTCAAACAGGGAAAAGTCATCGGTCTTACTCGTCTGCGCACACTCATGAGCACCTTCTCCATCCGCCGCACCAAAAGCCTCTTAGTTAATGCAACAAAGAAAAGTGCTATGAGGAGGCAGCAGCAGCAGCAGCAGCAACGTAAACTGACGACTCCTCCCTCTCCACCTCCTCTCTCACAGTCTACTACTGTTAGTACTCCTACTACTCTCAGCAATGCTGCTGCCACCTTCCCAAGCATTAATTCAGATTCGCTCAACTACAAGAAAACTAGTAGAACCAGCAGCTTAAATAATAATAATACAGGCAGCAGTGAGTTTAATGCTCGTAGTAACTCGCTGCCCCCTAAGTTTATCAGCGAAGTTATAATCGAGATGAAGAAAGAGCAAAGGGAGGCTTATGACCGATATGCGAACATGGTCAAGGACTGGATTGGGACGGTCATGGACATGAAAGGTAGGGATATGCTGATGATGATGATGATGCTGCTGCTGATGATGATGATGATGATAACAATTATTGTCCACTGTGATGAATATGAATGCTGATGATATTTTGTTGGAACTAGCCTTTACCATTGGAAACATTTAATCCGACACGGAATCATTACTATTTGCCGCTTTTTTCCTTCGCATCTCCCCCACCCTTTCCTCTTCTACCTCAAAAGACGGGAAGAAGCTACTTGCCAGTAGCATGGGCAGCATTCTGGGTTTGCTTTCGAGACTTAAACTTTGCTGCTGTGATCCTGCTCTTGTTCAAGAGACAGACATGAGAGATATGGTTGTATGTGCTTTGCTATTAGTATCAGGAGTAGTAGCAGTGGTGGTGGTGATGGTGGTGATGGTGGTGATGCAGCAGCAGCAGCATGAGTATTTGTGCGATTAACCTTAATAACAGTTTAAAGTGTGAAATTTCGTACGGCCGCGCGTAGTACACACGAATAAACCGAATATGACTTTTTCTTGATTGTGACACACAGGTGGGAAATCTTGACCAACGTCTAAAAGCCAAAACGGGCGGGCAGCAGCGCCTTGGTCCGCTTCAATGTCCAAAACATTACAACACGCATGTATAAAAGCAGCTCAATAAACAAGCAATAGGAATACAATTTTCATTGCTGAGACCGTGTCGTTGTTTTCCTCACATTTGTGTTAATTTCAGGTAATGAAGGCATCAACTCATTTTCGATGTCACAGCCTGAACCGTTTCCTGCGGGAGCTGGAAACGAAAGGAAACGGAAGAAGATGCATGCAGCTATGAGAAAACCACATGGTGGTAGTGGCGGCGTTGGTGGAGAGGTATCCGATTTTTGTACATGAGAAAATGATTTTGGAAGAATCTTTAATGTGAATTTTGCAGGATGAGAAATATGCAACTACCTTTTTGAATTTTGGCGTTCCCACACAACTACTATCTCTTGAAACTACACGATTCGAAAACTTGAAACACGTGTATGCAAAACCTCACTGCTTCGATAATTTGAAAACTTAAGAACAACATCCATGATGGCTGGAGCGTCCCGGACGAAGAGGGTGGTGATACAGCTAGCGATAAAAGCAGCACTAGAAAGCCACCTGGAAAGGTTTCCGTGCTTCTCGAACAACTTGATAAAATGGACCATGAGAATCCGTACGGGAAAGCTGTGGTCGTGTCGCAATTTAAAAGCTTCCTTGATATTGTGCAATTCCACCTCAACGCCAAAGGATGGGCTACTGCGAGGATAGACGGTCGAATTTGCCTTTCTTTGTAAAAATCTTTGTGTGTATGTATTTGTTTTTTCACGCACTCAACTGTGTGTGTGTGTGTGTGTGTGTGTGTGTGTGTATTGCAACAAATCTGTAGGAAGTGTTACGGGACCAAAAAGAGAGATACAGCTCGCACAGTTCAATCAAACCCTTCACCGGCCATCTGATAGGAGAGAAGTTCGTGTAATGTTGCTCAGCATGAAGGCGGGTGGGGTTGGTATAGACCTGACAGAGGCATCATACGTGTTCATGTTGGATCAATGGTGGAATCCAGCAACTGACATGCAAGCAATTGGTATTTTAGCACAATGAAACATCAAACAATGTAACGAGTGTGGGAAAGGAGAAAAAGAAGAAGGACGGATGGGAGTTTATTCCTTTGATAACTGACATGTTGCATTCTTGCTTTGTTCTCAGACCGCGTGCACCGAATTGGGCAAAAGTAGAAACCATTTTTCTCCTTTGTTTGTTACTTTACATCTTTTCTTGTTTACACGCAGTTGTGACCTTTGTATTCATATTTACTTGTAATCGACGGGACCAGCTTTACTTCTCCAATTTGATGTATTTCTGATGTCTCCGGTGACCCAACTTGTAGGTCCCCTGTAATTGTGAAGCGTTTCATCATGAACAACACCATCGAGGAACGAATTTCGGAACTTGTGAAAAACAAGGAAATCATGGTGCTAGGTCAGACTCTTTCTGCCTCATCTCTTACGACGGAGTACAGACATCATCACCATCGTCATCATTGTCATCACTTTCTTCTCAGGATCTGCTGAGCGTCTCAGTGAAGCGGAGAAGAAAAGGCAAAGGGTGAGTGCGATGTTCAAACTTTTGAATTTCGACGAGGAGGACAACCCGGACAGGTCTACTGATGACACAGAAGAGATCGAACGAAGATGTGAAGAACATGACAGGAAGATTCGTGAAGCATTCGCCAAGGAGATTGAACTTGGCCGTTCGCAAGCATGATGAGGTGTGGCAGAAGCAACAGTTTCTTTCTGCAAACAGCTGCAAGCCACAAATTGCAGTGCGCATGTCCACTGTGAACGTGTGTGCTACATGTGCGTAGCAATTATTGTTGGACCAGTGCGTAGGGCTGTGTGTCACCACATTGCGGCTTGCATGACAAAATCTAGTGGCGTGACATGCTCGAGGGCACTTGTGCGTCATCACACACATCTTCAGATCCAGCTCATGTGTGTGTGTGTGTGTGTGTGTGCATGCACACGCTAACCCCACGAGCGATGTGGAATGATCATGCATAACTAACACATCCATGTGAAGGAATGCTGCCATAGCGCACATCTATCATGGCAGGCTAGCAGGTGTCGTCATGGTGTCTGCTGTGCCTACCAGTCCTGCTGGCACCGACAGTCTAGCAGTCTACATGTACATTACACATACACTGAACATTGTCTAGTGATTTTCGCTAAGCTTGCTTATCTTTTGGATCTCATCTTTGATTTGAGCAGATGTTCAGTTCTACATGCAGCTAGATATAAGGATGCGCGGTGCAATCTCCTTTCGAAATTGCAGATCACATGTTTCATTTCTCTTTAACTTCTTCTTTCTTCTCTTCGTTCTCCTCCACGTCCTCCTCTTTAGATTTTCGGTATCCGGTGAAGTCCGTCTACAAACATACACAGACATGAACACACACACACACACACACACACACACACACATCTCTTTCGCATATTCATTTTACCCTTTGGTTGTGTCCGCAATCTTTGAGGAGCGGGGACTAAAGTTAGATCTTCATGAGATAAAAATTACAAAAGAAAATTATGGATTTTACTTTACCTCAGCAAGTTTCATTCCACCCCATTCCTGGAACCTTCTCGATTCTACTTTCTCCATGTCCTCCATTATAATGGCGCTATTTACAACTTAATTAGAAATCGAAGAGATAAGAATTCTATAACGTACAAGTGACGCTTGTCTGCAATGATAACATCCAGTAGAGCAGTGACGGCGCGTTCCTGAAGTAGATACAGAATGAATCATATCGCCAGTGTGTGCTTCCGATTTTCAAGCAACAACCTCTCCCTCAAGAATTTGGTGCACTTTGTTGGTGTCTGGGTCATACCAGAGAGCTCCTCCGACTATCATAAAATGGTAGACATATAAAAATATGTGACTTGATCATTCGTCACTCCGAATGTGGTACCTTTCATTGTACAATTCTTTTTTTCAGCCTTCTTAATTATGTCGTCGATACAGTCTCCGCTCTGCATGAAGGGAGATGACGAGATTTTTCACGAACCAAAACTTTTGGATCCACACATCAATACGACCTTCATGGTCGAGCGGTACCCAACGCGAACGAGCTGGCGAGAAGCGACGTTGTCCGAGTGGCAAGCTCCCATGATCAGATGCTACACAGAAACACAGAAGCTGACTCTCTCCCGAAGGCAAGGCAGTTCAGATCTATTTGAACTTGTTGGATTTGCTCGGACAAAAAATGGATTCCATTTAGGCACGAAGACAATGCATTTAGTTCACAAGCATCAACTGCTGCCCACTTGTCAACGATGAAGGGGTATTCAGAAATGTTCACATTTTCCTGAAATCCAGGAAATCAGGAAATCCTAGGAAATCCTTCGATTCGGACGAAAAAACAGTGAACAGATGCCATTTCTCGAGATTTCCGGCATATTTCAACCACATTTCTCGAGAATTCCATCGTCAAAAGGAGAGAAGTGGTCTTGCAAGGAAGAAGAGAAAACTGAAAAATTGAGTTGCATTTTTGGCACCTCAAAACCCTCTCGCGAATGCATATGGAAGTTGTCTCGAAGATGCCTGGAATTTGGGAAACTTCTCGGAAGTCTTTCGAAGAGGAGAAAGGCCACGGCATTTGAAAAGGCGACAAGGGAGTGATGATGTCGTCAACTCTACATCGGAGTCCAAGATGACCTACCTCGGGGATACCTAAAGGAAATGAGGATGTGCTCCAGGTCAAGAGACTCTTTCTTGCACACAAAACTCAAAAGAAGTCTGCTACAACCAGCTATACTAGAAGTTAGTACTAAACAACTCAATCAACATGCCCGGAACTGAAGCTCCAGCAGTTGGAATTGACCTTGGGACGACCTACAGCTGCGTAGGTGTCTGGCGAAACAACACCGTCGAGATCCTAGCAAATGATCAGGGCAACCGGACCACACCATCTTACGTCGCGTTTACAGATCAAGAAAGGCTTGTGGGCGAGGCCGCAAAGAATCAAGCTTCCAGAAATCCGAAGAATACCATCTTCGGTGCTAAGCGGCTGATCGGGCGGCGATTCGACGAGAAGTCGGTGGAGCATGATAAAAGGATGTGGCCTTTCCAGGTGACAAAAGGGCACGGAGGAAAGCCGATGATAAAAGCAAGCCATATGGGAGAGGACAAGTTTTTTGCACCAGAAGAAATCTCCAGCATGGTGTTAACCAAGATGAAAGAGACAGCTGAATCCTACCTTGGCCAGAAGGTCACCGAGGCCGTCATCACAGTGCCAGCGTACTTCAACGACTCTCAGAGACAAGCCACTAAGGATGCTGGAATGATTGCGGGCCTAAACGTCAAGCGCATTATTAACGAACCCACGGCCGCTGCAATCGCATACGGTCTCAACAAGATGCAGAAGGGCGACAAACAGGAGCGCAATGTGCTGATCTTCGACCTTGGAGGTGGAACTTTCGATGTGTCTCTCTTGACCATCGATGAAGGAGTGTTCGAGGTGAAAGCGACGGCTGGGGATACGCATCTTGGCGGTGAGGACTTCGATCAGGCCCTTATGGGGCACTTCGCCAAGGAGTTCAAGCGAAAAAATAGAGGTTTAGATCTACAAGGAAACGACAAGGCAATTCGACGCCTCCGTACTGCTTGCGAGAGAGCAAAACGAACACTTTCTAGCAGCACTCGAGCCCAGATTGAAATCGACTCGCTCTGTGGCGGAGTTGACTTTTCTGCGTCTATCACCCGAGCAAGGTTCGAGGACATCTGTGACGACTACTTCCAAGGAACATTGAAGCCTGTAGACAAAGTTCTGAAGGATTCCAAGATGAGCAAGAGCAGCATTGATGAGGTGGTCTTGGTTGGTGGGTCAACACGTATTCCAAAGATTCAAAATCTCTTAAGCAATTACTTCAATGGAAAGCAACTCTGCAAAAACATCAACCCAGACGAAGCGGTTGCATATGGCGCTGCTGTACAGGCAGCAGTATTGAATGGCCAGACAAAAGGAGAGGCTTCCAACATCGTACTCATCGACGTTGCTCCTCTTTCTCTCGGAATTGAAACAGCAGGAGGAATAATGACCCCACTGGTCCCGCGTAACACGACAGTACCAGCCAAGAAATCGCAGATCTTCTCTACATTCCAAGACAATCAACCCGCAGTGACAATCCAAGTGTATGAAGGAGAGCGAAGGATGACGAAGGATAATCACCTCCTTGGCCAATTCAACCTCGAAGGCATTCCACCAGCTCCCAGAGGTGTCCCTCAAATCGAGGTCACGTTTAATGTAGATACCAACGGCATCTTAAACGTCACCGCACAAGATAAGAAAACTCAAAAATCGCAGAGTATCACGATTACAAATGATAGTGGACGCTTGAGCCCTGAGGAGATAGACAACATGGTCAAGAAAGCTCAAGAGATGAAGGCCCAGGACGACGCGGCTGCTGCCCGCGTGGAGGCAAAGAACAAGCTCGAAAGCTACAGCTACAATGTGCGCAATACACTGGATAATGAGAAACTCGAGGGCAAGATTGCAACGGCTGACAAGGAACGTGCACAGAAATCTGTTGACGAGACTATTGAGTGGATAGAAAAAAATCAAAATGCGGAGGTTGATGAGTTCCAGGACAAGCAGAAGGAGCTGGAGGCAATAATCAATCCAATCCTCTCGAAGTTGTACGGTGGTGGTGATGCTGGTGCTACGGCTGGAAGGGCCCCACCTCAAAACTCTGCTGGCAGTCATGATGCCGAGACCCTTGATTAGAAAAGCTAAATAAATTTGATGCAACGTCATCATGAAAGTTTCGATACGTCTAGATAATCAGTCTATGTGTTAGTTTAGTGTGCGTTTCTGTACCTCAAGTAAAATTTACTGTCATTGCTAAATTCACATCAGTCTATGATGTACAGCACACAAAGGAACAGCAGGGCGGTTGATTCGTGACAACAAATTCAAGCTCGCGCTTGCGCGAGTGGACACACATTGGCAAGTGTGTTCTTTTGTGCTTGCTAGCTTGCGTGCTGGCATGCTAGCATAGAACAAAAGGCTACACATGTACATGTAGTGCGCCATGTTTGTAATACAGTTTCATGCTATCCAGCTGTGTGCATATTTGTTCACCAGTGTAGGACTACACTTTACAATGATGTGTTTTGGGATTCAGGCTTGCATGCAAGCGAGAACATGCTGCACAGTCCTTTCAACCACTCCAACGTTGTCGTTGGATTTCAGTTTGTAATGTTCAAAGCGTCATCATATAATCCCTCAGATGAAAAGATGAGTTTGCCTTGCCTCTCAAGTCATCTAAGCACGTGTCCATCGTTTCAGGGTCAACGCTACGCACTAACACTCACTGCTTGTTCCGCCAATGGAATGCACATCGGCAAGAACGTCCGCACATCACCCGCTAGCGTGCTAGCGTGTAACTGCATGTTCATATGTCAGGTTCGCAGGCCTAGTGTGACCCCAACATGCAACACAACATTCTCTCATGCTCTAGTGCTAGCATGCTGCGTGCTTTAAAAATACTTTGGTCCTGCAACGGGTTGACATGCATGCGTGCGATGTGATCTAAACCAAAACCTTTAATCTGATGATTCATTCATTGTACCAAAAACTACGTCAAGTTAGAGATGGACATTTTCGGCTGTCTCCTCCATCAATTTTGTTTGGGTCTTCGGTACACTGCGTTTTTTTCATTTCACGGCGACGCTTGATCTGATCAGCTAAGTCAGATCTTCCCGTCAACCTTCACAATATATGCATCTCCAAATGAAAATCTCATCACACATGTGAATGCAGGTGTGGAACAACCGTAATCGATTTGCAGCCCAAGTGTCATAAAGGCCATCCGCAAAGTCTCCAATTAGAGGAGCCTGAGTAAATTAAAAAAAAGGTGCTGAAAATATCCATCCTTTGGATAACTTTCCATGTCTCCTGCCCATCTACCTTTGAGAGGGCAAATAGCCAGCCCAAACCGATAGCATTGTACGTTCTATATAGGGTGTGCTTGGTTAAATCAACTAGGATCAGACGATACCGTGTAAGCTACCTCCGAAAAACTTCGACTCCCTGGTAAATTTCACCGTCTGACGACACTGCAATGTTGCAAAATATTATGAACTCCTCATCAGCTCAACAGTAACGTGTTTGTCTTCAGAGAAATATATTATGGAAGACCTGCATGGATCCTTTCCATTGCATCTTCATACGAAACGCCACCATTCTAAATATGGATATGAATCAATGGCATATGCCACAGGAAATTTTGGTGACTATCAAGAATATTTCCCACATTCAGAATCTAAATACGCAATGAATGTACTTCTACGTGTTGTCAATACCGTGGAATCGTTTGGATCATAGTCCGGAGAAGATATGTCAGTGAAAAGAATTTTGCCTGTGTATGAATGAGATAATATATAAGGCAAAACAGCTATGCAAGACTGGATCATCAACCACGAGAACGGGCCTACTTTTTCTTTGTTCACTAGAGAGTGATGAAAGATTACAGCTCAAATTATAGTATCAGTGTTCCACCTTTAGGATCATGTGACCTTAGAAATTCAGCCTGGTGCAGCATTAGCAATGTTAGACACTACAGTCAATTATGTGGAACGGTAAAAACCTCGGCGTGGCAAACGGGACACTCAGAATCATAAAGAAGATTTACTTCCCATTTGGGAGGAGCAGCGACTGTGTAGTAAGAATATTGTTAGATTTTGTAAAAATGAATCCTCACTCAAGATTGCACAGAATAAATAAGGCGACTGCGAACCTTGGGAAGCTGTTTCTCTCTGAGCCTTTTCATCCAAGATGTCATCAACAAGAGCTCTATTGTTTTAAGTTGGAAGAAAACCATTAAGTCTCAGAATATGTTTTGGGATATCAGTTCGCCCTTATAGAGGAAGGTATAACTTATGGAGAAATGTAACTTTTGACGCGTGATTTCAGTAGAGAATCCATACATCTTATATCGTATGCAAAGGCGATGCATCTCTATCCTTTCGAAATGATAATCTTCCTTAAGAGAACGCATTTGGAAAACCGCCCTTCTAACCTGAGATCCACAAGAGCAAATTCTCCGGGGTATTGCTCCCCTGCGATTTCCCAAGTTGGATACCTTCCAGCACGATGTTACACAGACGTCAAAATTTCCATGCTATGGAAAGAAATTAGATTTCTTCTTCGATTCCAGTGATGTTTCTTCGTAGTGGCTTGTCGTGAACCTACCCTTGAATTTCTTTCCTTTTGCAGAGACCACGCTGGCACAATTACAAAACGATATTGGTGAATGGATATAGTACAAATGGTAGACTCTGTTTATTTCCAGAAATAACAGATGTGCAGATCGCACCTGAGAGTTGACTCCATCCTCGGCGCATTCTACATAACGAATCTGTATCATACAGTGAGAATGTTACAAGAGCATCGTTTCTTTTCCAAGAGAATTATTGTCTACCAAGGAAAAAGCCTCTTTGCCTAGAACCTTTTTCTGGTTCATGCAGTGACTGTCATGAAATATGTGTTAATTATTCTAACAAACGTTGTAAACTTTTCAGCATTCCTTCAGATCTCCAATTTTACCTGCACCAATGAGCGCCGTAAAACACTGTATCTAATTTTGCAAGATCTCTTGCTGTATATGTATAATGCAAGATGTCAGTAAAATCACCGTGTTAATCCAATGCACCGCAACATACCAAGTGCTATAGCTTCAGGCGACGAAGTTGTAGTTATAGGGGGTGGCTGAATAAGATTTTACGTGTGAAGTTCCAACCGAGAATTTGGGGTGAATATGAGAACCTCTTTGAGTCCCGCTTTTGCCTGTCCAGCTTGAATCCCGACAGCTAATGGTAAAAAAAGAACCTCAACCCAAGAGAACGCGAGGCCATTGCAGCTCCGATCTCATATGATTTACCAAGGACAGTGGCACTTTCGAATATTCTCCGCCTTCGAATGACATTCTGTGTATCATGATGATCGAACTTATTGAATTCCCGACACATCTGCCGCATTGATCTTCTTCTCAGCTTCTGCGACGGAGCCTGGCGTACTAAAGAGGCGAATTTGCTCTTGATTCTCGGCACATTCGACAGCACTGACCGTCGGACTCGATGTACATGCCGCAAGGCAGCAGACTGTACATGCCCAGAAGTGATAAGATTGGACGATGAATGTGTGGAGGCAAGGAGGAAAAGGGAAACTGTGATGGGGAGAGTTTGGCTCGCCAGCCCCATTTGGATTCGTTCGACTTCGGCCACAAGCTTCAATTTGGGGTTAGGACCACGTTACTCTGTCTTAACCTTGAAATTGAGGGGATTTTATGTAAACAACAGTCCATGAAAAGAATTTTGTCGATCGAAATGCAAAATTCATTTCTATGAGCCTGTGCTCCAAACCGAAGAATTAAGTTTTTTGAGGGGCACGGCACATTCTGGGGGGTAATGGTAAGACTCTTAAATTGCCGTCGGCTGGCAAGGTTTAAGTGAATAACTCGTGAATTTTGGGCTTGAGACAACCAAATTATCTTTTTGTGGAAAACCTCAATATTCTATTTTAAGACATTGTGTGTGCACCGACAAAGTCAAAACATAATAAATGCATCATATTCATTCAAATTGATTTTGGAATAGTTTGAAAAGATAACAATATCGCATTTATGGAGCATAATCTGCATGATTTTGTGACTTAGCCTTTACCTTGAGGTAAGATCTGAAAATGGTGTCGTACCAGCGAATGGTGGGCGGCCGGTCCCCCTCCTACTGCTCCTCGCGTGCACTTATTACCGTGAGCGTAGCTGTTAATCTTATCCTTGGAACTGCATTTTTCTTCGGCAGGAGTCAGCGAAACGTGGAAGGTAATCATGAGAAATTTCAAATTGTGATGCTTGTATTGTGATCCCCCGTGGTGTATCCTTGAGAATTTTGAAAGGAGAAGAAGTAACACGGAAATCACTATATCTATCAATTTATATGGTTTTGATACACAACAATAATATCTTTTAATTGTTTGCGTCCTTTATGAGTCTTGGGATCCTTTTAAGAAGGAGATTGGAGGTGGAGTGGAGGGGGGGGTAGTAATTGGGGTAGTTGTGAGAAGAGGCCACGGAAAGTACTTGTTCAATTTTACTGGAGGTATTCTGACGAGAAATATACACGCCCTTAGATGTCGGAGCTCCAGTCGTATCTGCACCTTCGCAACTCGCTACAAGAATTGCAGGACATTTACCTGGTCTGGACAGACCTGATTTCTGTAGTTGGGCGGAGTCTGAGGGTGGGGAACGTCGCGGAAGAGGTGGACCAAGAGGAGGAAGAGGTCGTGGACCAAGATTTGAGGAGAAAGTTTTGCAGGTTATACCTCCTACTATTGGAAAGGAATATGTGCCAGAAAACATTGTTCTGCTGTGAGAAGGAAATATTTTTCTTAACTTCCTGCTTCGATTAGGTGCGCCGGATCACGAAGGTTGTGAAAGGTGGAAAGAATATGGGATTCCGAGCTCTCGTTGCCGTAGGTGACAAGAATGGAAAGGTTGAATATTATATTCTACAAGTCGAAACATTTTATTCGACAGAGAGATCATGAAAGTCATGTAATAAAGCTGATGCAAACTAACAATTAATGACATCGTAGATTGGACTTGGGTGTGCTTCCGCGAAGGAAGTAATGGTAGCTGTTGAAAAGGCTTCAATGGAGGCAAAGAAGACAGCAATCACCGTACCAATTACGAAAGACTACTCACTCCCTCATCGTCTTGATGTCGAATGGGGTGCAGCTTCAGTAATGATGAAGCCAGCTTCTGTGGGAACAGGCCTTGTTGCAGGTGGTGCCGTGCGTACCATTCTAGAGCTTGCTGGCTACCAGAATGCACGAGGAAAACAGCTGGGAACAGATAACGCTCTGAATAATGCGAAGGCCGTTCTAGAAGCCTTCAAATCTTTCGATATTGAGAAAATTAAGGCAAGAGGGTTAGCCTAATTTCAGCCCTAGATACCATTTGACATTTCAGAGCGATAGACACTTCAAATACCACCAAATGTATTTATGGTTCCAAAAGCGGGTAAGAATTCCTTAGAATCCAAGCTAAGTTTTCTTCGGGATCCTTTCACTTCATCACAAATGCGCTCGATGTTTTCATTTATTACTGAGGTAATGAAAAGCTGTGTGTGACATTAGTTCGTGTTGATAACATTTGAACCCAACAGTCTTTGCATCGCTTAGAAATGCGGCATCAAGTGTGAATACGGTGCAGCGAGTGGTCATGCAAACGCGCAGCGTCACATGCACATGTCTGTGTTTGTTTATGCCAGTCTAGCAGTCAATTAGCAGTGCCCATCACATGTCCCAAATTGGCAATTCATCTGTTCTAGTCTGGTGGTGTTGGATGGATGCAATGTGGCACATTGGCTGTGCGTGATTAGTGATGACGCAAGCTAGAATGCAGCGCAAAGTTGACGATCAATTGAACCCTGCGATGCTAGCCTGCTAGCTAGCTAGATATAGATATCTTTCATTATTAGACTAGTAGTTCAGCCGGATGCAGCTACATCTCTTGCTAGCTAGCTAGACATCTAGCATGGTTTACATAGATGATGCGCGAGATCTAGAGATGTCTGGCATGAATGATGAAGAACCAATACCCCCTGTACAAGCGAATCATCCAGTCATCATCAGATACGGATCTAGAGCTCATCGCTCACTATCGAAGAACATTCCAGTTCTGCCACGATGGCCCTGCTGCATGATGACAGGATCCTTAATCCCATCTAGGTTCTTGCCCAGGCCTTTTCCCTCCTGCCAGCCCATCCTCTCGAGAATCTTCCGACCCATGTTCCCCCTCGGTATAGGCTCACCCACAGGCAAAACACCCTCCTTAATCATCTTCGGGGTTAACTGCTCTCCCGGTTTGGGCGCGTGTTGCCCTTCATCCTTCGCCTCTTGCTTCTGTCGTTTCAGTCTACGCAGCTGCTCCGTGGGCAGGAGGGGAAAGCTCTTTCCTTTAGGATCATCATCTCCCACAGCGTCGAGATTAGAGGGCCGGTGACAACGACGGCAGCTTTTGTGCACAGCAAAGTTTCGAAAGCCACAAGCACATATCCATTCAGTTCTCGCACTAAATCCGTACAGACCTGCCCTTTCTTTGGGGTACCTGAGCCGCCTCTCCAAGGCCCTGTCTCGAAAGGAAGATGAACCTCCAGCATCATTGCCAACAACACCATTAGCAGGGGTAGAAGTGGGATGACTGTTATCAGTCTGCAGGGCTGCTGCCGATGGTAAGTTGAACCTGCTGCTTTTGCTATTTTGCTGCTGGAGGCCACCTAGTTGCTCGCTTTGTTGATGATAAGCTCTTTTCCGGTCAAGGATCGCTGCAGCAGCAGGGCTGGTGTCACCTTCAACATCCATGTAGCCATGCAGCCCCTTATCATCTTCAGGATTTAATAGAGAGGTGGAACCAAAGGGTTGGGCGAGGGACAGCAGGTGCAGTCTTTTGCTCTCCTCCATAACAGGAGGATCTAGTATAGACCATGGTGGTAATTTGGGGGTCCAACGATCTCCCACCGTTGCAAGTCTCATGTACAGATGTTTCCCAGCAGGGATGCCTTTCTGTGATATGTGCCAGGCGAGCAGCGCGACGTCTTCTTTCTTTATCACCTTCACATTCAGCTCTTGCGCCGCGGTGCTGCACGCCTTTCGGACCATTTCAACGTGGAATGGGATAGGCCTCGCGCGCGTTCTCAGCGCCCGGCGACACGCACGCGTGTCAGAGAAGCGGATATTGCAGGAGGAAGGAGAAACGAACTCGAGAGCAACAGGATGAAACTCGTGAAAGTAACGAATGATATCTTCAGCTGTCAGCTTCAAGCTTTGTATTCCCTCAATGTGCAGCGTGTCCTGCCTCGCCACGAGGTCTGGGTCGACCAAGCGTCCATTCCGAAGCGCGAGGAAGCGACGTTTTTCGTCAAAGAACAGATCGCAGGCAGTGGTGTAGAAGGTGTTGGTCAACTGATCAAACCATAAACCTCCGAGAGAAGCCGTGTTATACAACCCTGAGTGCTTATTAAAACGGTAGCTGAATTTACTCTTCAGCTTTGTTGCGTTACTCCACCGATTTCCAATAGAATTGCTAACCCCAACTACAGTCGCAGCAGCAGCATCAACAGTGGCCCCAGCTGTGAGTATGTAGCGAGAGGAGGGAGGAACACCAGGATGCGGTGGGGAAGTACAGCTCCAAGTAGTAGCCACGAGGAGAATGAGAAGAATCAAGACGGGACGTGCTGCCGATCTTGGCATGGCATGCATACAGCAACCGTACTCATGCCTCGCGCAAAGGCGAGAAGGGCGGGGCGCGAGAAGCAGCAGCTGCAGCTGCAGCGGCAATTATTCAAAATTCGGAACAACCGCAGCAAGTAGTGATGAGTTTTATTTTTCTCCAACGGCATCAATATTCTGTTGTCGCTGTGTAAAAATTTAGGGAATTTATTCGGATTCCCGCAGAAAATCTTCCGTTTGGCAGGAAGGTATGGCTGTTAATGGTGGAACGAAGGCTGGTGCTCGTCGCTCTGTTCTGTAGCGCAGCTATGGTCGAATCACCACCCCCCTTCCCCCACCCCCTCCCACAATTTGCTTGTATTCGACGCAGAAAGATTCACTGATTTGCTTTAACCCCCCCTCACCCAAAAAACAGGCAGCAAAAGCAGTCACTACGAACATCAATCGGAACGGAGGAAGGTACCGACGATATCGCCCCCGCACAACGGCCCAGCGTTTGCGACAGCTTTCGGTTAAAGCTCAATCTTCGCACACTACATCGGTTGCCGTGATCGGGGGGGGTATATCGGGACTCCTTTGTGCTCAGCGCTTAAAAGAACTTGGTATTTCATCGTCATATCCGACGATTCCCCCCCTCTTTAGCCGACGTCAAGAAACGGTAACCAAAAAATGTGTGCCTTTGTGTTTTTTGTCCACGCGCAGGTGTCGATGCTGTGGTTTTCGATACGGGAAAGAGGGGGCCGGGAGGAAGAGCTTCAAGGTGACTGGAAAATAAAGCACCTCCCTCCCACGTGTTCATATGTTGGCAGCGCGCATAATATATTATATATATATATATATATATATATATATATATACATCATAGAGGTATATCTGCATAATCAGTCGTCGTCTCCGTTTTACCGACGACTCAGGGCGACAGCACGAGGTATGTTCGGTGATATATATATATATATATATATATATATATTATCATATATTTATAGACACATACGTATATTTATTTATACTTATATTATTTTGTGTATATGTATATACATGGGTTACATTGTGTATTAGGTGGTCAGCGACCATGCCTGCCAGTTTTTCACCGCACAAACTTCCCGCTTCAGAAGGTACATGGATGGATCCATTCGAAAACTGTTTAGTTGCTGCTGCATGCTGCTCATATGTATGTGTATAGAATGTGTATGATAAAACTTACCAGGAAACACATCAAGGGTTGTGTTTATTGTACGACGATAGTTATACGGAGAAGTGGCTAGAGGAAGGTCTACTGAAAAGGGCATTCGACGATGATGATGAGGGGAGAGAGCATAAGAAGCAGCAGGAGGAGGAGAAGTCGAAGGTAAAAGAGAATTCTAAGCATCGTCCTCGTCATCGTCTCGGAATGCTAGCCCTTACAGGAAAGGTAGTGACTGACACAATAGGTGATAATAAATCCCGTCATAATGATGATGATGATGATGATGATGATGATGTGGAAGTGATGACGATTCCGAGAAAAATTGTATTTCTCTTTCTCTCTCCCTCTCTCTCTCTCTCATATCCCTGAACACATCTTCGTGTCGCTTTCATTAGAGAGAGGCGCATTTCACTCCTTTGCAGCCAAGAACAGAAGGTGCACTACTAGAGAGAAGAAAGAGGAGATAATGGAATACCTCAACAAGAGCAGATTTCCCATCGACTCCCCCCTCCCCCTTCGTTTCTCAGGTGCAGCCCTCGTAGGATCCGGAGGGATGGGTGGCTTAGTGTCATCGCTCGCAGATTCGCTAGATGTGGTGAGAAGAGAACAATTATGACATCATAGTGACAGCGCACCACCAGCATACAAACGCAGTATGGAAAATGGGATGAGAAAGAAGATTTTAGAAATAACGAGAGCTGAACGAATATGCAACTTATGAATTCTAGATTCGTCTACTACACTACTACACTTTATTCGTGTCCTACTCTCCCTCCTCTTCCTTTAATCGATCGCAGCGGAGGCGAATGATTTATGTACACGTAGTCAAATTTTGTGTGTATAAGATCCGTTATTGGTTTTCATATCTGTCTATTGGCCTCTTTTCTTGTCGATACATAACTATTATGGAATTACATTTATTTCAACAGCCCACGCACAAATACACACACACACACACACACACATGTCTTAAACATAAAACATAATGTATATATTTACAACGAAGGTTCGTGATACGTGGGTGGCTGCAGTTCAACGCGAAGAATCGAGGTTATGATAGGGAGAGGGGGAGGGAGAAAGAGAGAGGGGAAGGGGGGGGGGGGGAAGGAGCTTGGTGGAAATAGAAAACAACGCAAGCGGAACATCACAATTATGTGTGTGGATGTATGC
>ADNK01000005.1:0-30000 GCA_000320545.1 Bigelowiella natans CCMP2755
CATTCTGCATGCAGGAATACGGACCACAGAGACTCAGATTCAACAAACAACTGACGGCGATCATGGATCGCAATGATGAGACCACGCGCCTCACAACCGCAGAAAAAACAAGTCGAGAAGCTGCGCGCAAAGCGCGACATGCTAGACCAAAACATGATGCATTCACATGCATGCGCCATGTGACCAAGGAAACAAACAGATGCAATTTAAGCGCTGTAGCCGCTGCATTGCACAGCTACATTAGGATGACCATTGAAAAAATTTAAACATTTCATTACATCCGTCTCACATATATATATATATATATATATATATATATATATATGCGCATGGTGTGCAAGCTTCATGGGTGAGGTACGCCCTATAATTTTCATCAATAACACTTCTGCTCAGATAACTAGATTGTTCCATCTATTCGCAAGCACATTGTTCGGGGCTGTCAGTAGGGGGTCCAAAGCAGTATTTCTGGAAGTTCTTCACTGAAGTTTCACAGCCTTTCAGGACTCCACTAGCCCTATCAAAGATCCCCTGTGAATCAATATTTCCAGCTAAATCCACCAATGATCCATCGCCAAGAGGCTTACAGTCTTCCGTGTAATCCACACGATAATATCTAATTGGTATTTGATAGCAATGTGTTAGAAAATCGTTGTGCTTCCTTTCTTTGCATTCTATGCACAAACCTGTGACAGCCTTTCGGAGGTGCAGGAGAGAGACATTCGGATCCGGGCCCGGAGTGGTGGATGAATGTGAGATTCGCGGTTGGGAACCTGTTAACATGAAATATTTGCTGTGTTTCGTGTATCGTGCCTCGATTCGGGTTTATTGTGTGGAATTGCCGGACCCATTGGGCACGTCGACGTCAACAACAGTCGTGTAGGACTTGGTTACATCCTGCCCAAAATAGAACGTGCAGGGCGGCTTGTCGCTAAGGGTGGCGTCGACATTGATTTTAAGTAGCAGGAGGGTGACGAGGCCAATGAGGGGGCCCATTTTGAAATGTGTCCTTAGCGTTGTCTTGTCTTATACTTTTAATTAAAAATAATAGCCAAGAATATCTAAAGTTGCTTCATCTCCTTTTAGTATCCTTGCCAGTCAAATAATCATCCTCGATATTTCACATTTTCTACATATCATCTTTCGGAAAGATGCTTTTCTCGCAATAATGGTCTACTTTCTGCCACTTTCCTTTTTCACTTGAAAACTTCCTAAAGATGTTGACTAAGGGAAGGATCAGAGGATCTCTGGAGATATATCTGGAGATATCTCTGGAGATATCTCTGGAGATCTCGAATGGGGATGACGACGATCCTTGCGGGTTATTCGAAGCGCAAGCTCCCTTTCACGCACCAACAACTGTCACGCAACAACCACATGCATGAATAATTTCAAGAAGAATCTGGCATAGAATATAGTGCTGAGATCTTATTTGGGGTGTTGGATATGTGTCTTTGAAGAGGGAGGTTCTATGCGGGCAATACGCGTTACGTCATCGCCGAAAATGCTTTCTTTATGCATCATTTATAAATTTTCCATTTCGAATCGAAAGATTTGCATTCGATTACAAAGTTCCCACATAGAAATCTTGTAAGCATGATAATGCTTGCAGTCACTTCAGCCAATTCTAATGAATCTGTGTTTGTTACCCAGTGCTGTTGCTTGGTGCAGTAGCGTCGCAGGAATTGGATGGCACGGAGGGGGAAGGTCTATCAAAATCAGCAAATTTATCAATTAGTTCTACTTCAACAAAATCATATAATTCGTTGCGGACGCTCTCTTCCCCGACTGCCGTTGCCGTGTCGAAGAAACTTGCGCATCAGATTGCCTCTTCCCATTCAAAGGATTCATCTCAGAGCAGCAGCAACATAAAAGATGATGAAGGCACACCCTCAGATCTGCTAATTTCTAGTAATCGTGCATCAGACAAGGGTTCATCTACTGTCCCACAAGCACGAAAAATTGATCTGAGTGCGCAGATTGAAAGCGATATATCATCATCAGAAGCCAACGACGACTATGGCGAAAAGGGAGACGCAGCAGAATCGGCATCCGCTATCGTATCTTCATCGAGTATAGCCTCGAATCCCTCAAACGTAAAAGCTGCTGTATCGACGAGTCCGAAGAAAAAGGGCGGAGTTGACGAAGAGGACGATATTGCCTCCGAGCTCATATCAGCAGCATCATCTATTGAAAGCAGCATCTTTGTAGATGATAAAGGAGCGGTCAAGAATCATTTGCCAACCGCAGTGGAGTATTCCAAAACTGGAGCGGGTGGGTCAATCGTTGCTGCCCAGGAAACGGGTTCAGGGGAAGGTGGAGGGTTTGCTGCTACTGAAAAGGAAACTGCTGATACAAATGTGCTAGGGAGAAAGAAACAAACCAAGTCATCAATCGCAGAAGGGGCTGATATTTCGACCACAGAGACTACTGGTGGTGTAACTTCTACTACTACCACCCCTACTTCTACTACGGTTACCTCTGATTCAAATGAAGATGCTGCAGCTGTAACCGGCGAGGATATCGCTGCCGACCAAGAAGCTGACGATGTACTTAAACTCCTCGCAGATTCGATTCCTTCGACCACTTCCTCAAGCACTTCAGTGAATAAAGAGGGAGAGGAAAACGAGTCTCAGTCTTCCCTGAAAACTCTTGCCTCCAATCCAAGCACTATCATCTCTGCACCTGCTAATGAGAAGATGGAGTCAGAGCTTGATGGTGGTGGTGGGAGTGGTGGCGGTAGTGATACGGGTGATGACGACCTAGAAACCAAGTCTAAAACACTAGCATTGTCCTCTTCCTCATTGTCATTAGCTTCATCGGCATCACCGAAGTCGGAAGTAGTCGGAAGGGTAAAGGCGATCTCAACTGCCGCTGCCTCTTCTTCGAGTGAATCTTCCACCGCATCATCAGAATCAGAATCAAAATCAGCTGGATATGAAAGTATCCCTTTGGAAGAGACTGTAGGCTTAACGGATGGTGCACAAAGAGGAAGCCAAGGGAAAGAAGATTCGACAGTTGCAACAGCAGCAGTAGTAGCAGTATCCGAGTCTCCTACAGTTGATAATACGGCTTCTGGAAAGCAGCAGCAGCAGCAGGAGGAGGAGGAGGAAGTCGATACCTCGTCAACAACATCTTCTTTACCTTTATCCCCTTCGATACCAATATCTGAGGAAGAAGAGGGAGGGGGAGGAGGAGGAGCAGGAGGAGAAGCAGAAGGAAAGACTACAGGAACAAGTGGTACTAGAAGGAAAATTGAAGCAGAGGAAGGAGGTGCGGAAGTGCAAGGTAAGGGAAATTCGACACAGTTAACAGCGGGAGAAGAAGCCGCTACTGAATCCAAGGAAAGGGCATCATCGTACTCGTCGTTATCATCCACGACTTCTATGGAAGAAGTGATGGCTGCTGCAGCAGAAGCACTAGGAACAACAACCGCAGATTTGAACACTTATGATCATACCCGAAATGTTACTGGGGATAGTGATGATGGTGGAAATGGTGACAACGTCCTGATCGATTCTTCACGTAAAGGAAATCACGAAGAATCTGGCGTTGATGCTGCTGTCTCAAATTTAAACACATTGGCATCTGCAGCAGATATACCAGTAGTAACAAGGGTGAAGCACTCAAAAAAGGTAGAAAATGATGGCAATGGCAAGACTGGCTCGAAGGTTGCTGAGAGAGCGGGCGACCCAGAAGTAGTAATGGGGAGTGAAGATGCAAGTAATACTAGTAGTACTAGTAATAATTTAAAAACAAAGCCAACGACGACAACGACAAAGAAGACGAGGAAAATAACCACGAAAACACCAATAAAAATAAGTGATGAAAAGGGTCAACAGCAGGAAATACCTTCTCCTCCTCAAAGCAGTAGTAGCAGTAGCAATAGCGGTAACAGTAGCAGTAGGAGTAGTGGTGATGACAGTAGTAATAAAGAAGGCGATAATGCCGGAGCCTTAACAGACGACGGCGACAGCAAGGCAACGAAAATCACCACTCCTTCAACGGTCAAACAAAAAGGCCTTGCTACCAAGGAGGCGCTTGCTGGCAGCAGCAGCAGCAGCAGCAGCAGCAGCAGCAGTAGCAATAATACCAAAACAACGATGAGCAGTAGCTCTAAAAAGGAAAGCAAGAAGACGTTGGACAGTGGTTCAAAGACGAAGGAGGACGAGAGAAAAACAGCAAGGATAACGAAGAAGACTAGTGTCAAGAATTCGGGAGGAAGTGAAGATGATATAGGCACTGCTAGCGGCACGGTACAAACTGAGGACGTTTCAGGAGTGAAGATACCTCCTTCTTCTTCTTCTTCTTCTTCTTCTTCTTCCTCCTCATCATCATCGTCATCATCATCACTATCCTCGTCATCCCCCACAACAACATTCTCATCATCATCATCATCATCATCATCATCATCGTCTTCGTTGTCGGGATCAGAATCTACAACGCCACAGGACAACAAGAACAACAATGTAAAGCCACCTCCTAAACAGCAGCAGCGGGAAGGCGAAGAGGAGAAATCCAAAACATTAATCATCCCCGTGCGCACGGCGCCAACAGATCCCCTCGAGGCCGCCTTGGCCGCACAAACGATCGACGAATCGCTGGGTGATGGTTCAAGCTACGTCGCAGGAACGTTCGAAATTAATACTAGTAGCAGTAGTGGTAGTAGTAGTAGTAGTAGTAGTAGTAGTAGTAGTGGCGGCCTTACGGGTGCAGCAGCTACAGACTCGACGACTGCTAGCACCGACATGTTCACGATGCCAAAGGGCTCGACGAAGTGGACTCCTGTTCGGAACGCGGCCAAGCGCTCGGCCAAGTTCAAATCAAGTAACTATCATCATCATCATCATTAAATATTATTACTACTATAGTTACTACTATCTGTTTAGAGAGTGGGAGGAGTTTTGTGGAGGTTGTATGCATGTGGTGGTGGCGGAGATGGTGGTAGTAGCTCTAAATACTAATCTTCTTTCTTAGCGAGAGCTCGAGCATGTGCCTGCGTGCGTGCGTGTGTGTATGAGTGTGTATTTGTGTATGGGTGTGTGTGGGGGGGGGGGGAGGGGCTGTATTTGTGTTGCGTTGATTGACACTAGAAAATATTTCCGTTATGTCAGTGTTTGCTATGGTCGTCTTCATGGGTTGCATCGTCGCTGTATGCGGTTACTTCTACTACCAATCGACACGCACATTTTCTGTGGATGTCGCTTCCAGCCCTAGAGAAAACATTCGAATGAACGACAGGGTATGTGTTTGTGCGCGTTTCTTCTCTGTGTGAGAAGACTGAAGGTTTTTGGTCATTGCATACGGCTGAACCAACTTCTCGAAACATTTTCTTAGACTTTTGAACTCATTTTCTTTTGTCTCTGCGTTGTGCATTGATATCCTATCGTCTTTGTTAGTTTGACCGATGATAGGTGTATATAATATCTTGCTGGCGCAGGCTTATTCACATATACGATATATATGTGTGCGTGTGTGTTTAGGCTGGCCCATACGGCGGAAGGAGAAAGAAGAGAAGGGGTAAGGATAATTAGAAATTGGTATAATCTAGGTTTCAGAGTAAGTTTGCCACCCACCATATGCAGCGCAGCTACAAAAGCGTAGCAACTTCATTATTTTGAATGCAGCTAGTAGTACATATAAGCGCGGCTGGGATGGTCTGCAATAAATAGGCACTTCCTTCGTCTGCATATTATATATATATATATATATATATATATATATATTTCTGAAATAGAACGTGAAGAATCTCGTTCGTATTTCCTCGTTGGGAAGATTACATAGTCGCCTGCCGGATACTATGTTCTGTTTTCTCAACAAGAGTTAGTGATATGCTTCATTTATTTGTCTTGATGAAGCATGCTCTTCGTATACGATACGTACTAGCGTACGTACAGAAGCCATACGCATGCTAGCATGAGCCAGCGCTACACAATCTATTAATGCATATGCACGCCATTGTGCGCCCGCCAGCTAGTTAGATACGTTGTAGTCAGCTCTCGCGAGCAACAATATAAAACATGTGTGTACGCACGTCTATGTCACTATTGTTGTCTGGATGTAGGAAGCACATCTAGACATGCGTAATATCTAGACCATGCTAGCATGCGCTGATTTTAAACATTACATCAGCAGGCACAACTGCTGTTATCATTGTCAGTTATAGGTACGTCGCATCGCTTAGTGGTACTTGTTGAGCGACTTGCATTCTTAGCATAGATTTTTTGGTATCGCTTGCGCTATGCTCTATGCATCTGACGTTATGCTTATTATGCTGGACATCACAATAATATTTGGAGCTGCAATATACATATAGTTTACTATGTTATTGAGCTAGTCACTGGTGAAATGCTGTAAAAAATATTTAGTATGTTATGTTCCACGACGATGTTTTGAAGCGCGTTGTTCAGTTAGACATTAATATCAGATTTTACTTTTTTATCTAAAATGATTGCTGAATTAAATAACGTAAATAGTAGATCTAAAGTGAGAAGTAGAGGCCATCGTTGAAATAAATTTCCATATTGCACATCATGCTCTCTAACCCAGCCACAATCTGTACAAAACGACATTAATTGAATCAATAGCTTTCAGGGTGATTTTTTTCAATTTTTACCTGACTTCTCCCCAAGTTTGGCAGTGCAGCGACGATGCACTCAATAGAGACACCCCCTTGGGTACTTTCCTTCTGAAGCTATAGAGCCAAATCAAAAGCTGAAAGATGATTCCTAACAGTGGTGTGATGTGATGGCTACCTGTCCCAGCTTTGAGGAGAGAATCGACGTGTCAAAACCCGTCTCTAGAGCAAGCTTCGGAGGAGATTCCAGGTCAAGTGTCATAGGCTTGGAGGTTTTGGATGATGGTGTTATACAGTATTGTTTTTCGAGGGCTTTGTTCTAATAATAAATATAAAATTGATATTGTAAATTATTGTAAGAGAAGCATGATTATGACTTCAGGCTCACCTCCTTGTCAGGAGTAGGCCTTTTCTTCGAATGATCTAATTGATTCTTGGGAACTTCTTTCATTCTAGAAGCCCCACCTGCTGATGTACTCTTTTTCATCTTTTTGTGCTGTTGGGGACGAGAAAGATCCAATCTCTGTAAAGTTGACAAATCTGTCATTTAGATTGAGATTGCGTGGAAATAAACTTACCTTGGGGATCTCTTCGAGAGGATTGCGCTCGTCATCCGGAATCGGTTTCATACGATTATTCACTTTTTTCCTCTTCTGAGCGGATCGACTAGCTTCTGGAAGAATAATTCGGATGTTCGTTTTATCTTTTCCATTGAAGTAGTAGTCATAGTTCTTGACTGTTTCAAGAAGCCGAACCAGCTCCTCTTGGGGATCGCTCTGAAAATTGCCACAATATGAATTAAGACTGATCGTCGAAGGTATAGAACACGACCTTCTCCTTCCAACCGTGGACAGCAATCCATCTTATGCGCTCTCCATTAGGTTGGGAGAGGGTTTCTCGCAGCTTTCCCAAGAAATCGACCGAAGTTCCAACAGGAGGCTTTTATGAAGTCAACAGAAGTACGTATGTTTAACACTGACATTTCTACACGGTGGATCGATATCGTTACCAAAGGTCCCTTCATGATCCTCATTTCCATCACACCGGTTCCATCATCTACGAGGATACGATGGCAAGACCTACCGGAAGTGTACATGTGCTCACAGGTCGAAATGAGAATCCTATAACACTAAATACTACCGATTCGGCTCGAGAATCTTAACAACAACACCAAGAAATCTGACACATAAAAGTGGCTCTAACGGTTCTCCGAACATAAAATGAGTGCCGGAGCAATCGGAATGACAATCGGCCTCCACCCCCTTGTCATGATTCGTGGACGGAGTCGGGACGGCCTTTATTGTTTGCAGATCTGCTGCGTAAACCTTTTCGTTGTGCATAAAATATTCTCACATGAGCATATCTCACTACGATTAGGGTCAGCATTAATGAACCCACCGTTTTGTGAATATGGAGGGCGGCCTGGCCCTGTGAGAGGAGCGGGGTGGGGGGAGCACCACCATCCATGGGGATTCTCGAGGATTCTCTGGAGATTTTTCAGGGAAGAACCGACATATACAATGTCGCAAAGTCTAGATGCCCGAGCTTTTTTATCTAGGACTGCGAAACAATGCAAAAAAAACAAACACCTTCGCGCGACGCAGGAAATTTCTTTGAGACATCAACCCGAGGCTGTGTTATAAGTAGTTATACAATATCCAGGTGGACTCGAACTCTCGACATACAAATACAAAGGAGAATCGAGATTTCGCGTTTTTTCACAGGAGAGCCAGGCAAGTCTCGAGTCTGAAAACTGGGCCGCAAAACCCAATGTTGGTCGGCGACTGACCTAGCCTCTCACGCACGAACGAGTAGCTTTAGGCTGTAAACATAGCAGCGGAAAACACAATTTGTTCCTATGGCTGAGGGTCAAGCTACCAGTGCGATGGATGCGAAAAAAGAAGAAGAAAACTCGGAGATGGTGAAGATACGAATTGACAAGGCCAGTCTCCAGGTGTCAAAATCCCTGCAGCTTAGGCGTCCAGGGTACCTCTCCCTTCTTCAACAAAAAAGCAGATCCGAGAAGGTTCGACAAAATTCTAATTCATGATCTTGAACATACGTTGAGATATAAAGGTACATTGTATTGGTCGGGGAAGAACCAATCATAAACTCCTGTCAATGATTAAACCATACACACACATAACATGCACGCAAAAGACAAATATAGAAATGAATTCCATGCATTGGAAAGTATTTACAATTGCAACACTTCGAAGCTATTACCAGTGTGATACGATTATAACGAGCAGCTTTCTTTCGTAGGCTCTGAACAATCAGATGGCAATTATGCTGAATATCGCACTGAAAATGTTTGCCCGGGCGAATAGGAAGGTCCTGATTCTATGCAGGCGCAAGGCTGTCTATCAAAGGACGCGGAATGTAGCTCAGTATTTAGACCACGATGATGAGGCCTTCAAGCTTGTTTATATGAAGTAAATACATTAATGTCTTTTTGAGATCGATCTAATCGACGAATTTATAGGTACTTAAACAACTCCGAAGAACTGATAAAGTATCTTGCCCAAATACACCATTATGAAGGTTGCTTTAAATAAATTGAATGAAATCATTCTAAAATTTTGTATGTAATCGAAGCTCCAAGTCTCATCATCATGGAAGATTTAGCATCCTTCTTCAAAAGGTACAACTCGATCAAACAAATCATCTTGTGTCATCAATGGTATTAATTTTCTCACAGTGTATCCGAAAATTCTCATAAAAACCACGTGAAGACTGTCGCACTATTGAAAAATGCAGTTGAGTGGGCGAATATGATTGTAAAGAGGAAAGGTACTTTCATCAACAAGTAAACTTATTCGGAAGCAATCCTTGAATTACCGTCGAAATGCGTAGGTGATGAGATAGGGAGTCGTGCAATCGTGTGTGACCAGGAGAGCACAGGATATCGATGCGATTTGTCTGGATTTTATGACATCAAAGCTGATTTTCCAAAATTGTGAGATGCAACGTACAAAAAAGTTCGTTCGCATTTGTGCATCTCAAGTCTAAACATGTACAGTTGTTGTGTAGTCAAGTGCTTTTGCACACATCGTTGTTGATCCTTTCAGAACATTTACAATGTCGGTCTCGATTTCATACGTTCTTCAAACAAATGTCAACACACACATGTCTGGCTAGACATGTTTGGTGCAAACGTAAAGCTAGAAAGATGCAATGTGGGGCAATCTGTACACATGGCGTTATAACTAGCTGCAGCATGTAACGCGTTATTTATAGGCGAAACAATTATTTGAACATACGTACCTGACTACATTCATATCTAGATGTGACTGAGCTGACTGAATAGTTGTCTTCGTTCGATCATCTTGTATGCTAGCATGCATCGATCACTGCGCGCATTGTGAACAGTTTTGTCGGCACGTACGTGCTGGCTCGATCAGCCAGCCTGTCTGTGCGCTACATATTGCGAGAATGACGCACTGCTAGCAAATTGAGACACGTACAGCTAGCTAGACAGCGCACAACGAATAAGCAAGTAGTTTTTCTGCTAACTAACTCCGTTGCACAGCGCTAAAGTATAGCTTTTAGAGATCGATGATAAGCATTCATATGCGAAGAATACTGTCTGAATCTTGGGGAGATTCATGTTCGTCCGCTGATCGACGAATGCTAGAATGAAACAGCCAGCAGCTGCTGTTATATAGCGGTACTCTTCCCCTACAACATAAGCGCTGTAGCCGCTGCTTTGCATAGCTACATCAGGATGATCATTGAAAATTATAAAATATCTAATCGCTTCATTACATCCGTCTCACGTGAAGCGTGGCAACGCTGCGATCTAACGACGATTCACAATTTTAGAAATCAGAAATATTGTGCATCGGCGCAGTACTGTCATCGTATATCCATGTACGTGCACAGAACCAGAAAAGCATGCAAGGCAATGTGTCAAAATACGTGTGTGTATGCGTCATGTTCTAACAAAGAACAAAAAATATCGCTTATCATTCAATCATTCATCGGCTGCGATTTGCTTTTGAGAGCAAGAATTGGATAAAGGGTGATGAGTGAGAGAACACACCCATTCCATATGATCTGCCGGAATGATTCTGGTAATGCTCTCCTCTGTGGCCATGGTTTGTGTTATTATTGTTCGGACTACTTGTGGTCTTTACTTCATCTATCTGTTGTAGTGATTCGTAGTGTCCTCTTTGAGATATCCAAGAGCAACATACAATAATACCAAGGAGAGAGAATGAGGTTAAAAGAATAATATTGATGAAAACAAAATTCATAAACTCCAGAGGTGAGCCCTAGAGATGATAACGTAAAGGTCAAACTAAACTCCTTATTCGAGTATAAATTAAATGTCCATTTTTCCTTTGAAAGCTGTGGTGATTTGGGAGCACGTCATCAAACATTAATTCATTCCATCAACTTAAACACAACTGACCCATCCCCCACCGCCATGTGGAAGAGCGCGATACTGGGCCGCTTTTCATTGTACGGGGCAGCTCCGTCGGGAGATGAAATCTTCGTGTGTATGCGTGTAAAAGGAAGTAAACAATTTATGTATAAATTTAAAAGCTGTCGATTCGCAATTGTCCTAAGACCACTACTTACTGTTGCTACTGTTGATCTACGACTACTACAACAACAACAACAACAACTACTACTACTACTACAACTACTATTTCTTGTAGTATAATTGCTGCTCTATGTACCCTGATGGAGAAATCGAGTTTGCCAATATCAGGGTTCATGTACACGGTGAGGAAGAATATATTCACTATGTGGGGCACGAATAGGAGTGAAGGTAGCGGAAAGAGCGAAGAAGGGAAGAGGCAGGGAAGAGGCAGGGAGGAGGGAGGAGGAGGGAGGAGGAGGAGGAGGAGGAAGGAGAAGCAAATGTGAATAACCGATGGAGGAAGCATAAATGATGTAATAATAAAACGGACACTGCTGCTGCTGCTGCCTGTACCTTGGTAGTAGTGGGCCACATGCATATTATGCGTCGGTCCAACTGCACAGGAACCATCTCTACGAGACAGAGAGAGAAATGAAGAGAGGGGGGCGGGGGGGGAGGTAAACATAGCACGAATGAGTAATTCAGCACAAAGATTGACTAGATGAATGAAAACATGAAGGTAGGTACCGATATTCACTGATGTATTGCTCGTAAGTCGTAACCTATCCATGATGATCAGACACGACAACAAAACACAAGCTTGATATGGTAACGAATACGAAAAAGAAAGAAAGAAAGAAAGAAAGAAAGAGAAAGAGAGGAAGAAGATAGGTTAATTTAGCAGACTACATTTGAGACGTCGTACCTTGCCCAGATGCTTATCAAACCACTTACGATCCACTTGAGTCGCGAGGTAATTTCGCCATGCACGCCCGAGCTGACAAATGGAGGTGGGAGAGGCAAAGAGAAAGACGACGACAACGATGGATGATGCAGAAATCACATAGTAACTAACTTGGCATGTGTTTAACAGTACTATATATTCGCAGAGAGAAAGAGAGAGATAGAGAGAGAAAGAAAGGGATAGAGAGAGAGAGAGAGAGAGAGAGAGAGAGAGAGAGAAACGTGATAGCCTGAATGAAGCATTGATGATTTTTGTCGTTCGAAAGTATCCTCTATTGCGTTGGATCGGCATGTTTGTTGGTCATACACATTGTGGATCTAGCTATGGTGGTGTTGTTTTATCTTACATGCTGTCGTTGCTCGGAAGAAGCCTCCCGGAAGCTGAGGCCCGTCTTGATATCCGAAGGAATGGACACCCCAGCTGTGCGTATGCTGGGAGAATAGAGGATGTAAATACTTGACGATGTTTCATGATGGTGACGGCTAGGAATGTGAAGAAATCATGCACATCTTTTCAATACACGGTGTTCTTGGCAACATCATGGCTGCGTATTTGATGATACAAACATACATTCGTGGATCTCTGACGTCCAGTGAGTGGAAAACAGAGCCTGTAAAGAAGAATAAGAAGAATATCAAGGACATAGCAGGCAACGATGCCGACAGCAAGGAGGCACCTGTTTTGACCACAACCACAGAGATAGATAGGGGCGAGTGCTATCATCATTGATTACATTTTATGTTTAAATCTATACTCAATACCGACCGAAGAAGCAAGTTCCATCAGCATGGGACCCCACACGGCAGACGCGAGGCCTCAACGCTATTATTATCGAAAGGAGGCCAAACATCAAAGGATAGCAGAACATCGGGAGAACTAACACGACAACAAGAACAACACCTACTACTACTACTACTACTACTACTGCTGCTGCTGCTACTGCTACTACTACCGCCAAGCTGGTCGAAGTCGCGAGAGCCCGTTACCACGTTCAATAGCACCTGAAAAGAGGGAGCAGCAGCGGCAGTAACAGAGACACAAAATAAAGGCGTAGATACATCATCAACGCACATGGTGGCTGCATGCTGTATGTACGAAGAACGATAATGTGCGGAAAATAACATCCTTTTGATCGATGCAAAGGACAAGCAATCAGACTGCTGCTGCTGCTGCTGCTGCTGCAAAGCCGTCATGTATCATCACTACCATTACAATTACTACTACTACTACAACAACTACTACAACTACTACTACTACTACTACTAATAATAATAATAATACACATAAAACAACGCAGAAGGAACAGTAGCAACACCTGTACTTCGCCATCTGCAATACTCAGGAGCATTCTCTGAAGCCACTGAGGCATTGGAGCTGACGCACTCTGCTTTGTCGATGATGGCGACGACGATGAAGCAGCAGCAGCAGCAGTAGCATTGGTACAACCTTTACGTGACATGGCCATTAATGATAGTGATAATGATGAGGAAAATAGGAAGAAGAGAAACCTGAAATTGGGGAAGGAGCAGCAGTGCGAGCTGTCGTTGATACAACGTGGCCTGATAATCAACAATAATGGCAGCGACAACGACGGCACAACGACGGTGAGATCCAGTATTGATACTGTATCACCGCTGCTGCTGTAGTGTGTTCATGGTACTACAACTACAATCGCTATTTTTGACGACAGAATAAATGATGAAAAATGATGATGATGATGATGATGATGATGATTGCAGTCTGATGCTGTTAGATACAAGGTCAGCCATCGTTTGTTGTCGTCGTCGTCGTCGTCGAGAAATAAGCTAGTATTTTCTCCGTATGTGTAAAAAATACACACTCCCCCCCCCCCTTCTATTCCACCCCAACACATTTGGACCACCGTTGGCCGATGTACGCATTCGCTTAGCGCCTCTCTTCCCCGACCCCATGCTGGCCATTGTAGAGCTGGCAGATGGCGCAGCGTGGGATGATGATATAATGGGGGTAGCTCCAGCAGGAATATCCTCTGTAACATTCATTTACTTAACGCTGCGAAGTCCAACATCCGTATCATAAACAACACAAACCCTCCCTTGCCAACACACGCACATGTGTGAATACACACATAGACACTACTATTTATAAATATATATATATATATATATATATATATATATTAGGCCGAATCGCACCGTCGGGGATATGAGCACGTGCACGCTTTGGCTGTGACTTGCGAATCTCGTTCTGCTCCAAATGGTACCTGAAAAAGGAGGAGGGGAGGGGGGGGTGAAGGAAGGAGGAAGGAGGAAGAAGAATATAGATTAAGAGGGCTCTGCTATTTGTATGCACGTTTCTTTGTTTGATGTGTCCCCTCCCTCGTACGCAAGGATGATAGTAATGAAGAACACTGTGAAGGTTGGAGCATTGATAATAATCGAGCAGCAACGGACAACATATCAACGGAATAGTGGCATTGATGAGCTTGCTCTTGAGTGAATTGAATTATAAGTCCAGAACAAGCACGTCGATGATTTATTTAACCAAGACACGATTACAGCAGATTATTAGTTTTTCAACTGCTGTCTGTACAAGCTTCGTCGCGAGAGAGCAGACAATAAATCATCGAATATTGTTGTGCCACCACCACCAGCAGCAGCAGCAGCAGCAGCATCATCAATGAAAACACGTTTCACGACCAATATTCCATGCAGCAGCCAGTGTGCAGATTTTGATACTCAACTTGGACCTGCGTTATGATAGCGGCGGATATCATTAGTAGTTTTGATTGGTGAAGAAAAGAAGAAGAAGAAGAAGAAGAAGAAGAAGAAGAAGAAGATGATGATGAAGATGGTGAGGTGTGCATGAAGTATAGGAGGAGGAAGATGATTGATTTATTGATTGATTGATGATTAGTGGCAGTGGTGTTGGTGGAGGGCGATAATGATTAAGATGATGGTGGGACTGATCACACACACACACACACACACACACACACACACACAGTGAGAGAGAGAGAGAGAGAGAGAGAGAGAGAGAGCAAGACGTGATACGACATAATCTTCCCCCTTCTCCTCCTCCTTCTCCTTATCATCATCATCATCATCATCATCATCATAATCCCGTCGATGCAGGTGACTTAGTACATAGATGAATACCTCATTGGCATCTATCTTGGTCACTATTCCTACAATCCAACTCGATCTCCTAATAAACAAAAGAATAGAATATCTATATGATGACGATGGTGATGATTGATGACGATTGATGATTATTGTGCCACAATGAAAATGATTATGGAAAAAATCACACACGAAACTGAGAGAAAAGAGGAGAAAAATGAAGATGCATTATGCATGTACACAGATAGTGACAATCAAAATAGCGGCGGCGACGACGACGTAGACGACGACTCACGTAGGTTTGGGCTTCCGTTGCTTTATCATGACGGGTTCTCCCTTGGCATATGGATACACTGTCCTTCGGTTTCTGCAAATAATGATGAAGGGCAAGGGCGTTGATGAGGAAGAATGAAACCAAACTAGCTTGTTGGGAATATATCAGAGCAATTTTGCGCTTTCTACTTGTACTTATTATCGTTTTCACAGTGACTCCATTATCAACGAAATCGATTCTGCAAACATGAGTGTCCTCCACAAGAAGGTCATTGACTTTGAGGTGACGACGACGACGACGACGACGACGACGACGACGATGATGATGATGATTTATTACCCCTGCCATAACAGCAAGTCCACCCTTAGCTGATATGGCGGTTGATTGACAAAACAACAAAAGATTAGGAAAGAAACGGATGAGAAAGAGAGAGAGAGAGAGAGAGAGAGAGAGAGATTATAACCAAACCTATGGTGCTAAACACTTGGTGTATGTATGTATGTATGTATGTATGTATGCACGTATGTTGGTATGTATGCCACTTGATGAATATTATCATCCATGCTTTTCCGAAGATTATACCGCAAAATACATGCTTGCACCAGAGATTGAGCTGGTCGCCACCGTCGTTAAAATCACCACCACCACCATCATGATAACCATCATCTAATGTATCCTTCTTGTTCTTCTTCTGGTTATCTACCTGCAGCTCCTTCACTGTTTCCAGAATCGTGGATGCATGTGCAGGGTTTTCGGGGGTCACTACGTTGTAACATTGACAACAAGAACAACACTTATGAGCTCATCATCATCATCATCATCATCACAATCATAATCAACAACCATTCATTCATAAAATGAGAGATCGATGCTACTATATAAGAAGTAAAGTAAAAGGCTTTTGTCCATCGAGCAGTGAATAATACAGTCGTGATAGTTGAATTATCATTATTATTACTATTATCATCATCATCATTATCAATATTATTATAATCCGTTTGGTCCCCCTCCCCACCTTCAACTCCTCCAAATGGCTTGATACAGATGATCTCGTATCCTGCCTGATAATTTCAGCGATAAGATTGCAAACCAACGGTATGGTGAAGGAGGAAAGAAGTAGCAGCAGCACCAGTGGAGAGTAGCAGAGAAAGAATTAATGGACGAATGGAGTGATGGATGGATGGATGGATGATGAGAAAGCCTCGACGAATACCTCGATGCCTTGGATATCCGCCTGGGAACCAGGCGTCACTGACATGATTCGTGTCGGTATTATTTTCCTCCTCGCCTTCGATGATGATGATGATGATGATGATGGTGGTGGTGGGGGAGAAGTAGTAGCAGCAGAAGATGAAGCCTCTGTGGATGCCACTGCTGCCGCAGCTGTAGATGCAAACATACTGGGACATGACGACGATAGTATTCTCCTATCCTTTGTGATCTTCCTCTTCTTTTCATCCTGCTGCTGCTGGTTCATAGCTGCTCTCGGTGATGATTCATGGCCAGCTCCTTGCTGCCTCCCCCCACGTGCTCCAGCTGCTGATAACGACCCGCCGTCCTCACGATCGGTGTCCTTATTCTCACGCTGCAGGGCTATTCCGAGCGGTAACGACGCGTCCAAATTCACGATCACCCTCTGTGTATGTATGGCGGTGGTGGTGCTGTTAGCGATTCAGTGACAACGATGACGACGACGACGACGATGACATGGACATTTCATTGAAATGGGGGGCGTGGGGGGGCGTGGAGAGGAGGGCAAAAACTCAATAAAGCAATGGTCATTGTGATGGGTGTAGGAGGATAAGGTTGAAAAAGGAGATAATTAGCTTAAAGAACCAACAGCAACATCGCCAGCAGCATGAATATAAGGAGATTAAATATACGAAAGATAGCACTTTGCTGAATCGGGACTTAGGCGCGAATCGGTCCTATAAAGTGTAATAAAACGATGAAATCACATCCTGCTACTGTTGGCCATTGGAGGAGGGCGTTGGGTATTACTAAAACAACAACAACAACTACTACTACTACTGCTACTACAACAATCTCAAAAGTCACGGGAGGAGTACAAATCACCGCTAGTACCTGCTCAGTTTTCCAATTTATGATTTCGTCGTAGCTTCTGCTCCAACCCACGTAATGCACGTCCACAAAATCATTTGTCGACGACGACGATGACGAATCGCTCATCTTTCGGATAAAAAAGAGGAAAGGGAACCGGGGGGAGGGGGAGGGGGGGGGGGGGGGGTTAAAATAAAATATTTTGAAGTAGTTCACCAGGACGTCTCAAACCACACAATGAAATAGGAGAAATACCATCGATTTGGATATCGAGGATGATCTCGCGACGACCTGGTTGTAAGGGTAGTAGGATGGATCAAACATTATTGTACATCAATATACACTACTCTGAGATTTCTTCATACAGTTGACATTATAATAATACCTTACAATTGCGAACGATTGCCAAAATCCATTTACCAAATAAATCTCTCACGTCCATCAAACCGGAAGGCTTTTGCATCATCGACTTGCTTATCGCCTCCCCCTCCTCACTAAACACCCCGAAATCGTCAATGGGGGGGGGAGGGGGCGCAGAAGGGACTAGACAATGTTTAGAATCGCCATCGATTCCCTAATCGATTGAGCCACAAACAAAGGGAAGGAGATATGAATGTGATGATAGCGATAGAAGGGTTCCAATTCAAACTTTCCTTTCATCGATAGTGGCGCGCGCGCACACACACACACACACACACACACACACACACACACACACACATCCACACGCATGCACACACATGCACACACATGCACACACATGCACACAGAGCGTTGGACATCGATCTCTCCCTGCTCCAATAATGCCCCTGCACACGCGCCTTACCACTACTACTACTGCTACACTACGGCTACCTCGTGACTATGCTGAAGTGGGCCATCACACGGCAACAAACGAGCGCCAACTGCCCGATATCGCTTGTTGTTCTTACGACGTGCAATGAGTGGGGACCCTGGAGGAAGCTCATCCTCCTCCTCCTCCTCCTCCTCCTCCTCTTCCTCCTGCTGCTGCTGATATTCATCGTTTCCCAAGCCAGCTCCTGCTGCCTGGGGAGAGGTACTACTACTCCACAGTGGCTGCTGCTTTTTGTACAAATCATCTTCAGCACCGTTGCCCTTCTTCTGTGCAGTATGCACAGCGTGGAGCTTCAGCTTCGCCGCCATTCCTTCCTCTTCCTCCTCCTCCTCCTCCTCCCTCCTTCTCCTCCTCATTTGACGCTTGCGTGACGACAGTGGGGATTTTTGCCGTGTGGGATTCCTATTCCCTCCTCTTATGCTTCCAATCCTGTCCTCAATAGCTCCTTGCTGCTGCTGCTGTCTCTTCTTTCTTCTTTGCAAATCCAGTGACGGAGAGCCTGCAGGTAGGGATTTCTCCCATGGGAAGGTCCTCTTGCCTTCAATCTCGTCGTGTTGTTGTTGTTGCTGCTGCTGCTTCTCCTTCCCCATCACAGTGATAGTATCGCCGTGGTTCTGGGTGTTATCCCCTTCATTTTTCCGCCTCGTAGTAAGATCCTTACTAGGCACACCAGCGAAAATTCGAGACCACAATGGTCCGGCTAATAATGTACACATTTTAACAACACATATTATATACATTGTTATTTTCATCATCCTCCCCCCCCTCCTCCGCTTCCGCGGCATTCTCTGCTTCGCCCTTTGCCACATAAACTAGTCTCATAATTGATGACAACACCACAAAAACATCCAATTGCAGAAGAAGGAGCCTCGACGGAATTACACCATATCTTTATTTATCAATCGGAGCATTCTCTAGTTCATCTATCCATCAAGGTATGGATACTGTGACTTGCCACTACTTCTGTTATTATTATTATTATTCCTCTTCTTTTGATACAACCTGTGGAGCCTTTGAAAATGGAGGTGTAGCATGAGGCAAGAGGCTGCCCAGTCCCGTAGTGCAACTAGGTAGGAACATCAGTCGTGACGTTCGAGCAAGGGGGGGGTGCAGTTAGATTGTTTTCCAAATTATGAGAAGGAAAGGAAAGCGATAAGAGAGCGAATGATGGATTCACTATAAAGGACAAAGGAGGACAACAACCCATACTCATACCCGCTGAATCTCTAGGAATTTTCGTTTATCACAGGGCTGAGGCTTGACCAAACATCGTGCCCTTATATTGAAGGGGGGGAGGGGGGGATGTAGAAAGAGGGTGTATTGACATCAGCCCTTGCTAACATGCAAAATTAAGTCTCGTTGTCATCATCATATTAATCGAAAAACAAGTTTTCACTGGTTGTTAGGCTAGTAGGACAATGCTGTTACCCGAAAAAGCTGCTGAAAGAGCCAGTTGGGCTGGAGGAGGAGAGGGGGGAGAGAGGAGCTTGAGGAGTGAACCCCAAGCTAGTGCTAGATCGACTCTCCCTCCTCCTCGTCATTCCCAAGCAGCCTTCATCTTTAGCATTATAACCATCGTCATTGCCTGCTTCCTTGATGTCCTCGCCCACCATATTGTTGTTTGTTTCTGAGAAATTCGAAGAGAAGGAGGAGGAGAACGTATCGTTGCGACGATGCTGCAGCTGAGTATACTCACGTCCATGCTCCTCGTTGCCCACCCCCCACCAGTTTCCACCGTCCGTCGTCGCAGCTTCTAAGGGTGCCTAAGAAGGGAGGGTAAGGAATAACACTTCGCGAAAAGGGTTGTTTTAACAAAATCAAGCAGTTTTTACCCCCAATGCGAAGTGAGAGCCAGCATGGCCGACAAGTATAAGGTGTGAGGAGGCGGGAACGTTAGCGATTAACTTCTGCAGCAATGCTGCACTGCGTATCAGGGTCTCCGAGTGCTGCATATTATCAGGTATACTTAAGTGCTGTGACAGACATCTAACCCCCTCTTCCTTTCCCTCGCTCTAATTCACAACCGATTCGTTCTTCGAGAGGGGGGAGGCGAAACCGTGGTAACGAGGGTCGACAGGGATGCCGAAAGCGGAGCTCTCTGTTAGGGTCAAGAATTTCATTTGCGCTGCCTAACAACATCAAAACATGTGGGTGATGATGTGACGGCCAGCGAGAACAAAGGCTACATGAAGGATGCAGGACCTCCATTTCCAAGCAATCGAATTAATATACGTAAAACAAGAGTACTCTCAACTTAGTCAAAAGCAACTATTACCTTTGGGGGAGGGTAGAAGCCCGTACACTCAAACAGATGATTCTCAACTCGCACCTAGGTAGATTGGTTATACAACGACGCCAAAAGATGAGATAATTATAGAGCAATACAGCATGCGTGTGGAGTATTGCCAGGACTCGATCTCTTTTTTGCTACCTTCGCGAACCGTCCCACCGCCTTCGCAATCTGGAAAAAATGACGGGGGGGGAATGGCACGTATTCGTTTTTTGGTCGGCTAGCAAGAATCCACATAAATGATGATGGTACAACCTCTGCCGCTGTTTGCAGGCAGCCCAGTGCCGGTGATGACACGATCACGCACCTGCACCGAATTCGTTATTCCGATAAGAGTACGATGATTAGTTGCGGCTTTCCTCATGTGATTAGACCATAATGGAATTCTGTTTTCGAAGACAAGGATAGCATATGCAGGGACTCTACCCTTCTTTCCTCAGCATCGGAAAATTTCTCACAAGAGCCTCAGCATTTTCACGCGCAAAATGCAATCCTTTCCGATCTAATGGGGGATCCTGTGAGGATAAATAGATTATCGTCAACAACATCGTCATCCACGTTTTGGAATTTGAACTGCTGCTGCATAAAGAAGGTTAGGACCAAAAGGTCTACAATTACCAGTGCGTGATGCTCCATTGTTCGTGCTGGTACAAAAGGGGGCATGCTCTCCGTGGGCTCGTATCTATAGTATAATGCCGAAAGAGAATATGAGGAAACGTGGGAAGGAGACACTGTGCAACCTCCAAATATGCCAAAATGGATGCATTTTCATTATCCGAAACGACTTATTACAAACATCAATATCTTCCTTCCTTATCTCTAATATGTCTGTGCTCTAGTGGCCCCCCCCTCGTCCTTACATCCAAGCCCGATTCGGCCCTTTCTTAAAAGCTCTATGAATCTGTTGAGAAGCGAAATTCAAGTTATTATGACTGTAGTGATACACTTGAGCTGAGATTTTCCTTCTTGGTGATGAATTTTTTTAACTCTCATTTTGTCATATAAGGATAAGACCCAGTCGTGACTCCCAAACTGGACTTGAGTTGAGTGGCGCATCACAACAAGCAGCCGCCCCTGAAAAAGGGAGGATTAGTCTCCTGGATCTACTCTATTCTCGAAGATTTTCCATAGACATTCTTCACTGATCAATCCCGAAACGGTATGGAATGCAGAAATAGCAACACAGCCCGTTGGGTGAAGAGGATTACCTGACCGTTCACCTTCCCCTCATCCGTCGACTCCGCCTCCATATTTCGGATCGGGTCCAGACTTTTGGATACTGCAATACACATTTTAATCCATTTTTTTAGGTTATTCTTTCGATAAAATATGCTACTACGCTATGAGTATGCCGTGTCCATGCCTTGAGCAGAATGCGATACAGCAGCTGCACCTTTGAGGCAAAGAATTTCCCTTTGAATATCCTATTTTCTCCTCTCGGAAGTGGCTTCCTCTTCTCTTAAACGATACTTCTATGGCGACAATCAGCACATCATGTCACAATCCTGAAATGCATCGTATTTTTATCTACTTCGTAAGTCGACCGCTTTGGTTACCAACCCAGCGACAAGAAGTTCGGAGAAAGTATTGGAAATTCTAACTGGGATGACGGGATAATGCCATGAAAGGATAAAATCGCCTAAAAAAAGCTACATGCGTCAACAACTTGCTCGAACTCGGGTTGCCATACTCTTTCGGTAGCCCTCCCCTTCCCATTCAGAAATTGCTTTCTTGTATGATCCATGTATCACTTCGCCTATGCCTGATTTTGGGGTTTATGTGTATCTTGAAGTTGCGGAATTTCATAGAATATTAAAGGCAAATTCAATTTCATAGCATAAAAAAATTCTATTTCGTAGTAATCTCTCGAGCGGAATTCGATCACCGTTTTGCAATAAGAGACTGCCCAAATTTGACTTGGATTCGTTCCTTTCCAGGGCTGTCCAAAGTATTTTCCGCAACTGGTGTTTTGAGGGGGTTTCAAAATAGCTAAGCAAAGGATGGAAGCAGAGAAGGAGCAAGAGAGAAGCGAGTCCCGAGGAACCGACGGACGTAGCAACCTCGGAAGTACTAGCAGTATAATGTCTCGATCCCCAATGGCTGTTGATGAAAATGAAGGCAGGAAACAGAAGGTTCGTAAACAATTCGTATCAGAGCTGGAATTTCTGAGTAGTCCGGTGCGTATTATCAATTTAGACTCCACCAAGTGACGATCACGGGAATAAGACAACAGAAACTCCGAAGAAACAGAAACTTTGGTATCCATCGAGTTTCTCTGCCCCATAACACCCTACATTTCCCTATTTTGGTATTGTAGTATTTTCCTTCGTTCCTCGTCTTCTCATTCCCGAAAACAGTGTCTGAATCAAAGACAACTTTCGATTATCTTTTTATGCTGAGTGGTTGCTGCCATAAGCAAGAATGTTGATATCGTAATCTGATCTCTCTTATTTTCCCCACCAATTTTGCAAAGTTCTACAGTAGTAAAATCTCCTGCCCAACGCTTGTCATCTGCTCCACTTGTAGAAGTATTTACCTTCACTATTGAGGCTTTTCCAGAAAGTCTCTCCCTCCCCAGATTGGTGAATAATCCATATCAAAACATATACTACTATATGTGCAGCATGAAGAGTAGAGTTGCGATGCAAATTTGGATCTTGAACGCAGAAACAATGAGAGGATACCAAAAAGTCGTTTCTGTTGGTCTACCTGCTCTTATTTATCGTCGTTATGTTCGTTATATATCATGCGGGGGTGTTCAAAGTCCCTCGTTTGCAAGTCCTGGAATACGGTTGCTCGAAACCCAAACCTTTGGATGATAGCTTACACTACGAGGTAAGTGAGGAAGGGGCGACGGGGAACGAATCACATCGAAATTATGGAGTCCTTGCCAATGTGGGAGGAGGGAGGGGAGGGAGAGAAGGATGATATGTAAATACATTCCTGCTTTATTTTTTTCTATCCCCACCACCCAACAGATTTCCACGTGCCTTTAAACTAAGTCTGAAGAAGCTCCGTGAGGAGACCGCTGATGAGTCTAAAGGAGGCAAAAAATCAAAGGGGGATGATAAGAATACCGACAGTGATGATATGAAAATAAAAATAGACGGCAGCGGGAAAGAAGCGAGGAATAGCAGCACAGAGGGAGGGACAAGCACGCAAAGTGGCAGTGGCGGTAGTAGCATGGAGACGGAGGGGGAAACTACAGAGGAGACAGAGGAGAAGTTGGGCGGTGAAGAAAGCGATGTAAGCGACAGTGAGGAAAAGGAAGAAGAAGAACTTGATAAAATGCCCCCAGCAACACCAGCGGAAATCCGAGTCATCATGGTCTCCAAACACAACCCATGAGGGGTGGGGGGAAGGGGGGGGAGGATATGAAATTATTTTAATAAGGGCGGATGAAAAATACGAAATTTTAAATTTGCTAGAAATGGTGGTGGCTACTAGGAAGGGGGGCAAGCGATGATGATTCGGTTTGATGGAGCAGTAAATTATATACAGTACACTGCCCTAATAATCAATATACTTAATGATGTTTTCATGCTCTTCTTCTTTTCAGAGATCCTCCAATGCACGTACACGCGTCGAAACACTCACAAAACAGGTATCACGCTTTCTTCTTTCCCCCCCCTGTCTTATTCCTTCCTTTTTGTATTGAGCTTTCACACATCACAAACAATGATCGGTCACTGCCATCTAATCCCATACCATGAGATGCTAATTACCCAAATCTGCGAGTTCTTGAAATCGTCCAATGCCCCCCCCCCCCCGAGAGAGTACTGACAAAGAAATTGCACACAGGCTCTGATATATAAGAAGGCTGCACGCCATGTGGAGGAGATGCGCCAAAAGGGAAACGAGAAGTAAAACAAAGCACACGAAGCTTCAATAAAAATGATGTTGATGTTGATTTGATCATCACCAACATCATCCTTATCATTAACAGTATCATTATGATCTTACAGTCTATCTCCACCTCCTCCTCTCCTCCTCCTCCTATTAACTCGACTACTATTTCCATCGCTCTACTGCTGGTGGTGGTATCGTACAGATTCAAGGAGGGGAAATTGGAAGATGCGCTGCGTACATACCATGACGGATTTGAGCGCGGAGAGAAAGCACTCACGTAAGGAATGGAGAAGGGGGGGGAAGGGAGGTTGAGGAGCGGATCTTATCACCAACAATGTTCCTGATTGTTGAAAAGAAGAAGAAGAAGATGATGATGATGATGACAACGATGATGATGGTGATCATGAAAGTGCAGCATTAAAAGCAGAACATCGCCTATATGGATATATGTATGTAATATATTTGTATTGTGTGTATATAATATATATATATATATATATATATATATATATATACCTGGTCTAGTCGTAGCAATGATACGTGCAGAGGCACCATGGAGAGTGAGTGAATTTATCAGATGTTATTCCTGCTACCTGCTGCCACTGTGTCGTTTCAGGACAAATCGTGTTCTTTAACCACCATCATCGCATGTATTCTTGGGGATGTTGCTGCTATTTTGATGCACAGCAGATATTTGTAGCAGCAGCAGTAGTAGTAGTAGTAGTAGTAGTAGTTGTGAATATTAGTAGCAGTATGTGGTGTCATCACTTCATCATTATCACGATGTTGGTCGCCGTTCCCTAATGTTTCTGATCTCCTCTTCCCACTTCCTTCGGTGTTTGGACTGTAAAAAGATAACGCTCGTAATGAAGGATAGGAGTGCTTTCGCATTGCTGTACGTTGGCTTTGTGCGAGAGGGGGGGTGGGGTGGGGGGATATTGAAAATATAAATTTAGATATTTGCCGTCAGTGACGGTATACTACGGGCATCATCATCATCATCATCATCATCATCATCATTGTCTGTTGTGTTGTTTGAGTGTTGCGCTATCTGTCTGAGGTAGGCTGTTTGTTTGTCCCCCTCCTCCTCCTCCTCCTCATTATCATCATCAGCTTTGGAGAGCTCAATAGAAAGATACAGAAAAGAATTCGCCAGGCTTTACAACATGTCCTCCTCCTCCTAATCCTTTTCCTCAAAACGCACAATAAAATCGAAGGGATCCAACAACTGCATGCATACATGCAGAGAAAATACAACGACAGAATGAACTTATGTCCCCTCTTTTTTTATTTCGGCCCCTCCTCCTCCTCCTCCTCCTCCTCATCTTTCTCCTCTTCCCACTTCTTTATGTGGCCAACCACGTGATATTATTATCATCCATCGTGTGTTGTCGTCGTCATCGTCCTCAGGTCATCCCACGCATCAGTCTTGTGCGACACTCAGACGTTCCAGTGGAGGGGGTGGGAGTCGGTATACATACACAATAACAACACTGATACGTAGTACGACACACGACTTGCTGCAGCAATGAATGACAAGGGGGGGGAGGAGGAGGAGAAGGAGGAGGAGGAGGAGGAAACAGGGGAGAGAGAGTGTATAGCTGCTGGTCATCAACATCTTCGATTGTCCTCATCATTGCCCTCCTTGTATGGGGAGAAAACAGATGCTCACCAATGTCTTTGATATCATCACTGCCTTCCTCCTCCTCCTCAGCATCATCATCTTCTTCTTCGTTATCGTCATTATCATCATCATCACCATTCATTTCATCGCTTCTATATAATGTGATGAGCAGGCACCATTCTTAGATCAAACCGTGACATGGGCGGCTCGATATTCGACGACTCCTCCGTTATTCTCTACCAGCATGAGCGTGGCGAAGTAGTAGAAACAACATCAATCATCATCAATTATCCGATGATACCTTCGTCGTCGCCACGACACCATAATTTACGTGGAAGTCACACTTTTTTTTGAGCCGTGCAACAGGAAAAACGCTATGTATTGACGCAGAACAGCATATCTATCATTTTTGCAATTTCCTATCAGTTGTTTTGAGAAAACAGATCAATAGAAAAGGGGAGGGGAGAGAGAGAGAGAAGGAGAGAAAGGAAGAGCATTAGAGAAGAAATATCTGTTGTTATTCCTCCTCCTCCTCCTCCTCCGTGTGTCATTAAATGTGTGTATGTCGTTCATCGTCCTACTACTACTACTACTACTACTACTACTACTACTGATTACTGCATGTTGCTGCATTCAAAGGGTTGCCAAGGTATCGTCCTAAACAAACGTGCGACGATGCCAGACGGAAAGACCAGACGAATGGGAGGTGGGTTTGTGTAAAACTCTGAACATATTAGTAGTAGTAGTAGTAGTAGTAGTAGTAGTAGAGAAAATAGTGAGTAGCAGTTGTAGTAGCAGGGTGGATGAAAAAGCAGCTGTAATCTATCCTGTGACTCCATTTTGGCGTATTCTGATGCTGCTGCTGCTGCTGCTGTTTCTGCCATTATCATCATCATCATCATCATCATCATCATCATCCTCATCACCAGGTCCTGTGGATCCAACAAGCGAAGTGTATCTACATAACGTACCCGATCTACCGGATGCAAAACGTGTCATGGAGGGCGTTTACTGGGGGGGGGTAAATACTTCATAAGCCATGAGAAAAGTGTCGCTGATTTGCAGTTATTGATTGAAATAGATTCTAGTGCTAATGGAAGGTGCTCTTTCTGTCGCCCCCACCCCCCCATGTAGTATATATTGACATGTGTGTGTGTGTGTGTGTGTGTGTGTGTGGGCAGGATATCGAAGAAGCAAAGAGGCGGGAGGGAGCAAGAATCGAAACTTTCTACGGCTACGCTGCATGGTTTGATGGTATTATTATCCGTAATCATTGCTGTTGTTGTTGTTGTTGTTGTTGTTGTTGTAACTTCTGGGCGAGATTAGTCTCCCTTTGATACTTATGATAAGATTAGAATATCTGATAATGAACGTTTCTTTCGTGTTGACTCGTCGTATGTCAAGCTCGTTAACATGTTACCGACACTAGCAATTCTGCGACGATGCTAACCGTCGTTGTCGTCGTCGTCGTCGTTGTTGTTGTTGTTGTTGTTTCTGTTGCATGCTGCTTCCGTGCACTGCCTACCTACGTACAGGCCAACTCGATGGCGAGATACGTAACGAAGATTGGACTTGGACGAACGACGTAGATTAATCGAAATTTTAAGCGAAAATAAATAATGATTCTGCCTGTCCTTTGGCGCGGCTAGCACCACAGAAATCATCAGTGCCATTACTGGGACCTTTATAGTTATATAATACACACACTCATATGGAGGACGAGCATGATATTCGTTAGAGTGAGGCCTGAAGTGACTATACAAGTTGTATTCTGCGGGTCTTTTTTCCTTCCTGGCGTGTCTCTGCAACACACTATATTATATATATATATATATATATATATATAATATGCATATATTAAGACCGTGATGAATCAAGGAGAGCCTGAGTGTGCCTTTTGCAGGTTACTGCAGATATTGTGTTCAGCTCCAACAACGACGCAACGATGAGGGTTGGGGAAGAGGCAAAACGGGGGAGCTCGGAGGGGGGCACGGACGAAAAAGTAGTCGATGGTGAGGACGAAAAAGGTGTCCACGGAGGGCTAGATGATAACCACGACAAGGATGACAATGAGGATGATGTAAAGAAGGTGAAATAGAAGCACCTGCTACGGCATACACAGTGTGAGAACAACGTAGAACGGTGAATGTAAACTTTCACCGCCATAGCTGCACTCCAGGTATGCATAGCGACAGCATTTATAAAGGGCATATCGGCTGCGCTGCAGAGCAATGGTTGATGGCAAATACTTGATGATCGCGCTCTAAGAATAATGTACATATGAGACGGATGTAATGTATTGATTAAATCTTTCCAGTGGTCATCCTGATGTAGCTGTGCAAAGCTACGGGTACAGCGCTTGTGTTATGTCTATTTGTTTCTGCCATGCACGATGTGTTTCGTGCATGCCGAAAGCGCACTTTGGCGGTCAATGATGTCGTGCATTGCGCACAGCAGTTCTTTCCTCTTTTTCGGTGTCAATAATTAGCAGCTTTGTCTCGTCGTTGCGGTCCATGATGGCGCTCAATTGGTTGTAGCGCATTGTGCATATAACTTACAATGCGCTAGCGAGCAGCATCATAGCTCTACTACATGAAGCAAATGCAAACTTTAAATCGCATCATAGCGTGCTGTGAATCATGCAAAGAGGAAAATGTATTCAAAGAAGGCGTCACATCTAGCTAGCTAGACATGCTGCATAGAATAGCGCATAAGGAGACGGATGTAGTGAATGTTTTAATTATTTCGCATTGTCATCCTAATGTAGCTGCACAATGCTGCGGCTACAGCGCTTTAATTGTATCTGTTTGTTTCAGCCATCATGTGCAACATGCATTACAATTTGCTGCTACGTTTCGAGGGGCTACAGCGGCAGACTTGGGTGAAGCTGTACGTTCAAGTTTAATGAGAGTGCGGTTTATATGACGGTTACAGAAAGAATTTGGCATGCTGGCTTTATCTATAATGGAGAGAGCTTTGACACATGTACTGCTACGTACAAACACATGCCATCTATTTAGACATAAAATAGCAGACTGTGATCATGATTTCCCATGACAAAAGTTTTCAGAGTCCATTGATCAAGTTGATCGCAGAGAACATCAGTGACAAACAAGTTGGGTGAGCAATATGGTTTTATCACAGCAGGCAACTATCCAATTCATTAGACTGCTGAATTTTGTATCCGTAGATGATATCGATCTCATTATCATCAAACAGCTTTCGGGTTAGTAGTAGTGCTCATAGAATCGGAGTTGAAAATATCATTAGCTGTCTCGAGGTCATCCTATACCATGTAAAAGAGAATGAGGTATTCCCCCACGTATTGAGCAGTTACTATTAGAGACGATTGCTTCAAAATAGTGAGGAGGTAAGTTGGGGAGCGTTTCCGTATTGAAGTTATCCACGCACACACACACACACACACACACACACACACACAACAACAACAACAACAAACAAATATAACCATGGCCCGTCCTCTCGTCACAATCTTAATAATTAATACCGTGAAAATCGCCTTTTCGTATTGATCTTTGATATGGACGTAAGACGCATCAGCACCGGTAGAGCTGCGCCCACGGATTTTTAGCGCGCTCAGTCGATTCTTGTAACGATCCTCCTGATCCAACTGCACGCCTAAGCAACGAGATGAGTATGAGTATGGTGGTGAGAAATCGCGTCATTATCATCATCATCATCATCATCGTCGTCGTCGTCGTCATCATCTTCACTCATTGCTAATTGGAAGGACCGCACCACATCAACAAAATTCAAACAACTAGTCAACAATGAGAGGGGAAACCAGACACACAGGTCTACTCTCTCTGTATGTATCATCATCATCATCATCATCATCATCATCATCATTATCATCACCATCTCTCTCCACAATTGGCGGACCGTCTACCATTGCTTGTGGCACGATATCCTGGGAATGCGGTTGGTATGCATATAAGTGTGATGGTGGTTTTGGAGTAGCAGTGGTAGTAGTAGTCGTAGTAGTAGTAGTAGTAGTAGTAGTAGTAGAAGTAA